>CABFWB010001586.1:21173-49636 GCA_902151455.1 Timema bartmani
CCCTTCAGTAAACTACCCTTAATTTTAGGGGTAGATATCCAATTCCAAAAACCCCTCGGGGCAACCCTATGAAAACCCTAGATATCAAGTTTCAGCTCAATCGGTAAAATAGTTTAGGCTCTAGTTGGAGGTACAGACAGACAGACAGACAGACAGACGGAAATTCAAAAACCACTTTTTCGGATTCAGGGAGTCATGAAACGTCAAAATTCATCAAAATCTCGATTTCGATTTTTTTGACGATCACCATACTTTCTCTACCTGTAAGATAGAGAGAAAGTAAAAATGTGTGGGTATGTCTGCGGCCTAAAATCTTTGGAACCGCTTAGCTGATTGCGATGTAGTTTTTTTTTATAATATCTAGATAAGACGAATAAAATAAAATAATTTTTTTTGAAAGATTTGGTCTTAAAACGCGTGATCAATGATGGATTCTTCTATTGAATGTAGAATTCATTATTTTTCTGTATAACTTGGTCACCAAATCTAAAGAGTAGTTACATTTCAATATTAGATCCAAAGAAAAGTAATTATTTAGTTTAGTTGGTTGTTTTGAATTCACAAATCCTAATACAGGATAGTTTATGTTTCTTTGTTCGCTTATAACTAGAGAACAGCTTTAGATTCTAATGCAGTATTTTAAAATTAAGTTGAATTTCTTTAGAAATGTCATACTATGTTTAAAAATGAACTTTGTCTTCAGGTAACTGAGCAGTGACGTTATAGGCAATGAAAGTGTTTTATGTGCCCTGCGGAGTGGTAGAAGCGAGAACTGCAACTTGTATAGCTACTTATATGACTTCAAGGGGGAAAAAAGAAGACTTTATTCAGTGATAGGTTCGGGGATTCCCGATTCAAACATCGATCCACAACTTCATGCAAGTGTAACTATAGCCTATACAGACTTTTGAATCTATCATATCCGTGCATGCAGCAAAAACTTATCCTAAGATCTATCAAAGAGATACGTTGACGTGCATGACGGCTATCTCAAATACCATGGATGGTAATCGCTCGGCAACGATCCGTTCTCGAGCGGTGGTGATCGACAAGCATTCGATTCTCACGTTACTATAGAGTTGTGTAGTTGTGCAGGTTCATCAAATCTATTAAGTATGTAAGTTCGATTGTGTCATTATTGGCTAAGCTCAAGATTAAGTGATGTGTTGCCTTTGCAGGAGATTCATCGGGTATAGCCGATACTTTGTTAAAAGGGGGCAGAACAGCGTATGCGACATTTAAATTACCTTTGTATTCTTCTAATGACCAAATTGACGTCTGAAACATTTCGAAGCAAAGTTTCGCATCAAAATTGGTTCCAAAATTATCTCTTTTTATTATGGAATGAGAGTACGATGTCACATAAGACATCAATTATAGAAGATCTATTTAGGACTCTGAAAGATCTCAGAAAAACAATACGCTCATAGGAGTCTAGTCAGCGTGTTTTTCTCAGTGGACTTCCAACAAACTATACCAGTAATTATGAGAGTCCCAAGTGCTTATGAGGTTAATGGCTTAACAAAACATGTGTTACGCGGGTCAAAACACTCTCTCTCTCTTTCTCTCTCTCTCTCTCTCTCTCTATATATATATATATAAGGACTTTGGCTTTTAAAAAATATACATAATTATTAATTAATGAGAGCTATAAAAATAAAAAGTAAATTAAAGAATAAAAAATACAGATTCGTGGAAACTTCTGCTAGGTAGTATGTGGAGGAATGTTTGGCTACACCACAGTTAGCATGTACTAACCAAATAAACAACTTTACCTGTGAAAAGAAAGCTGTTCCAGTTCACACATCTATACGTACCTTGGCTAGAGTTGAGTGGTAAATTTTAACTATTCTAGAAAAAAAAAATTTACTTATAGGGTACTAGTATGTACAGGCACTTGCAAAAACAAGAAACATGATGATTTGTAAATAAGTAAATAAAGACATAAATCATTTAATGTACTTGATAAAAAAATAATTTATTTACTGTGTTTACTTCTCCAGTATTTTTAAATCAGGTTTCCTGCCAATTGGGTCGACCAGACAACTTACAACATTAGGTACAATATTACTTTCCTTTAAAATTCAGGTTGCTAGAAATATGGCTATATGGTTATTGGATAAATTAAGTGATAAAAAAGTATAACAAATAAAAAATAATAATAATTTGATTCCCACAATGACTCGATTTCCCACAACGACGAGCTGAGAGGTCTCAGGTTCTAGTTCTCCCCGTATCCTTAAAGGGCTGAAAATAGTTTAGATAGTAGTTTAGTTTTTTTATATATGGGGTTCTTGAAATCACCCAATAAAAGAGAAAGAAGTGATAATTTGGAGACTCAAATGAAATTTAAAAAAATCTTGCACACTTTGTTGTCCCCAGAGATGGAACAAGCCCACCATATACTGGCATCCCGCGTTGCAAAGGGACATAGATAGCCCCACAGAACTATGCTGGATAGAAAAAAATTTCACCCCTGGCAAAACTGATGCTCACACATCCATGTTAGTTTTATTTATTTGAGTAAATTCCCCAGTACTAGAAATTCTTCTTTCCATAAAAAAATATTTCCAGAGCTCCACCACGAAACCTCCGCTCATTTTCAACGCTTTCTCCCCACTACCTCTATCTTTTTTCAGGAATCCTCCCACCCAGACCACTCTGCTGCGCATCTTCCAAGAACTACCTCAAAGTTCACTGAAATTGGTGGCAAGATTCCCTCAAAATATCCAATCTTCTAAAATATCTCTTTTATAAACTAATACAAAATTGTGAAAACGTTTAAAATTAACAATATAAATAACAAAACTCTGATCCCTAAAATCATTACAAAAACATATATGGCCTTCCTCCTCGTCAAAAAACTACCCGCCAGAAGAAAAAAAAGAAATTAATTAGTCTTCTTTCTCACTCTACCACCGCGTGGCAGAAATGCTCTCCTAGCGACACGCTCGTGTGGCAGGTTCGTGAACTACTTAACTAATCAAGATAGATCCCATAAAATAAATTTGTAATATGTGAAAATAAGCCGAAAAAAAGGAAACAGATATAGAAAATGACTACAAAACAAGGTAGGCAATAAAACAATGCAAAGATTGATATAATATTACATTTAAGTGTTTTTTTTCCAAAGATGTAATCTACCAGGGAACCACCTTAAATAGTTAATATCACCGGGTAGCAGAGACTAAAACGAACGTGCTGCCAGGGTGGCCATTACTAACAACCCACAAATATACATATAAAAATCCATTCGGCTTACTCAACCCCACTCAACATTTAAAATAACACCCATAATTTTGCTGTGTAATTTGAACCCACCTTAACTGTGTAATGAGGCCGGCTTACAGATAAACAGTCTATAAAACTATCATAGAGGTGACTATCATGACAGGTTGAAAAAGGAAAAATGGGTCGTGATACCAATAATACCCATGGTTACATCAGACCTGCCCTTCCAGTTTAAATGCATGCAGTTTCCTATCAAGTATTTTCATGCAATGACCATCAACACGTCGTGAGGACAAACCCTGAAGGGGGNTCCATGTTATCTCTTGTATCACTTCTACCCTCCAGCACACTTCCTGAGTTAAATAGAGAAAGGGGTAAAGATGGTACACTTGTAGCTGCTGCTCCTAATCTTAGTTACATTATCGTTGTTTACAGTTTTATTTTGTATTTACTTCAATTAATACAAATATGCTGCCTGTTTATAATCTTAAAACAGAAATAAATACAATACATTGAAATTTTAGATTTTGAAGACAAGTATCTATTTTATTTATTTATTTTATTTTAGGTCTTTTCCGAACAGACTGAGTATATCAGCACACGAATTATAAGTAAACTTAAATCTATAACAGTATAACATACACAACATCCAGTCCCCAGCCGTTAATTTATCACTGTAAGAGGGGGAAACTCTCATTCCACCAAAGATACATTTTTCGGCCATGGCAGGAATCTAACTCAAGACTCTTAGCCCAGTAGACACTCTACCAACTGAGATATGGTGTTGGAACATCTTTTATCAACTTTATAAAGTTTTCATCTTGGTAGTCTCTACAAAACTTACGTGATTTCTTCTCTGGACGGGAAATTAAGAATTCTGGGATTAGAAACATAATTCTTTTGATGATATTGTTGTTAAAACTGACAGGCGAGCGCAGCTGCTGGCAATAAATATTATTATATAAAATTGTCAGAAAGCTGGATAAAATTGTTTGTTGTGCTTTATTTAATAATTCACAGCTCTAATATTAATTGTATTGAATGCAAAAGAAAAATTCAATTTAATAATAATAATAATAATAATAATAGTAATAATAATAATAATAATAATAAATTTAATTCATTTTCGTATATATAGTGGCTGGCAACGGTCAGTCACGAGATCCATATAGGCCAACACTGAAAAGTTCGCAAGTAACTAACAAGTGATCGTAATAATTTCATAATATAGAATTAACAATCAAATATAATAATGATACATACAGATAAATAGTTGCTAAATATAGGAAAAAAATAATATAAATTAAATTTATAGAAGAATAGAATCATAACAAAAAAATACCGGTAATTTACATAGTTTTAAATATTTGGGGTAGAACCACTACTGAAAAATTTAATAATAAGTGAGTTCCTTAAACAATTCTGAGCTTGGTTCTACGTGAATACATCCATGATAAAGGGCCAATTGACAATCAATGTTACTGAACATTTTAAAAACAAAAAGGACATCACAATAAAGTCTACGTGAGAAGTGAGTTTGAAGCCCTAAACGTTTTATAATTCTTTCATAGTTATAACAAAACCTGTTAATAAGGAAATCAAAAAATGTACGTTGAAATATTTTAAATCCCAGAGTCAGTTAAGGTGATGGTATTACCCCAAGCAACACTTTCATATTCAAGCTTATATCTAACCCCGAGGCATTGTACAGGCATAGAATACATTTATCATTGACCAATTTATAAGTAAAAATATATTATTAGTTTTATCAGCAAAATATATGGATTTGGTTTTCGATTTATCAATAGACATTTCATTTTAAAGAAACCATTGTAGAATAATAATATTTATGTCGTTTTGTAAATATATACCATCTGCAATTGATTTAATAATTTTAAATAGTTTCACATTATCCACTAAGAATATATAGCTGGATGTGTTTAAGCATCTACCAATATTATCAATAAGCACATTAAAGAGAAGAGGACCTAAATTATAACTTTAGAGTGTACCATAAGGAGCTAAATATATGTTAGAGCTTTGTTAGTCTATTTTAATAGCAAATTATCTACTATGCAAATAGCTGATAAACCAAGCTTCATATGAATGAGATAGGCCAAAATTACAAAGTTTTTAGAGACTAATACTATGCTGACATAAGTCAAAATCTTACTTTGGTCAAAATAAATAGCATCAACCTGGCCTTGATAAGATATTTGAGGGGCAACATGCTTCTAAATTTGTGATGGTAGATTTATTTTTATAGAGCTATATAGAGTTTCTGAGAGTTTATTCTTTAGGCATAGAAAAGTAATGTCATTTATTATTTTCTCGAATACTTTAAAGAAAAAAATTTAGTAAATAATAGTTCTATATTTAAAAAAAAAAGTTTTTGTCCCATTATTATTAATAGGGTAATTGTGCCCATATTAGAAGAAAAGTTTCGTTGATAAGCTAATATTAAATATGTGGGCACAGCCTTTAACAATAAAGCTTGGAATTCCATCTGTCCCGGCACATCTAGATGAACGATACTTTCTAAGAGCATTAACGACACCCATGGGTGTAATTTGGCATGTATACAAGCACACATTAGTTGCAAGAACGGGCCAGAGCATGCATGACATGTAAGGCTGAATTATACACGGAATTAAATTAGGTCCCAAACACATTTTCAATTAATAAAGTATCCTTCATAATCTTGCCATTAATTTCTGAGTTTAAATTAAATAATTTACGAACACCATCATTTATAACAAATTTCAAAAAATCCTTGGGTTTGCTTTTGATACTATTTTCTATTGAGTTAATCCAAATAACTATACCAATAATAATAGTAATAATAATAATAATAATAATATTAATAATAGTAATTTAACTTCAATTACCTTTATTTTAGTGCTGGCCAATAGTCACAAAACCCTAACAGAGCAGGACTGAAAAATACATAAAAAGACGGACATATAATAATTATACAAGAAGGCAATAGGTGGATAGAAACATATAAAAGGGACGGACACGATATTAATTTTACAGTGAAAAGAAGAACACAGTTCACACTTTACATTGCTAACATCGGACTTGCTAAAGTGTGAACTGTGTTTTTCTTTCATTGTAACAGCCATATTGTGTTTGTCCCTTTTATATGTTTCTATCCACCTTTCCTGTACCTGTCCCTTTTATAGTCCTGTGTTTTTATCCTCCTTTCCTGAACCTTCTTCCAAATATAGTACAATTACCTCATAAAGTGAGAAGAGGTTTTCCTTAAACAGATATGTTATAGAAAAGCAATAATTAATATTGATAAACAAAAAATAATAATTTGTAATTGGAGACACTAAGTTGATACAGAGGAGTATAGTTATTAAATAAAAAATAAAGTTATTTTAATAAAACCACTCAAAGAGAAAAGTTAAAAAAAAAGTTTTAGTATATAACATAAAGTTATATTTCCTTATTGTAGGGGAAGTCCTTAAATAACTCTCTAAGTTTGGCTCTCCTTTAATGAAAAATGTCAAATTCAGTAAATCTAGAGTTTTCGCTATAGCTACAAGGGCCAAGAAAAGAGTTTGGAGACCTACAAAGTTTCGAATGGTGTCATCTGCAGTTGTGTGGTGAACCATTATATACAACCACCCCCAAGTGAGCCTGTTTGTGACCAGCACTGCTCCCTTCATATCCATTGATATACACACTAAACAAACTTGATGTTTAGTTGGCGTTACCTTCGATACGGGTAACTAACAGGATCGTTTTCAAACATTTGTGACTTTCTGTGTACACAGTCTGGCCAATCATCTTTAACTAACGTTATAATGTTTGTGTAAATTACTTACACTCATTATTCAATTGTTTGGATAGATGTATCAAATAAAGAGTACAATATTACTTTGAAAAGTTTAACTAAAGTTACTTACATTTGTTTGGCCATGTTGAGAGGATGAGTGTGGATCGAGTGGCAAAGCAAATAATATATGAAGGTAGAGTGTGTGTGGATCAAAAGGAAGGGGTAGGCCATGTAAGACGTGGTTAAATTTTGTAGACAAATGTGTAGAAAAGAGAAACATTGAATGTTTTAAGGATTAAAGTGCGTATATGACTCGGTGTATTGATGTTGAAGCTAAGAAAGCATGCAAGGATAGTGAAGTGGGGAGAAAGTTAGTGAGGATAGTTACGTATGAAGTTGTTTGTTGAGCTATAAGCACAGTTTCTGGCCTATCCCGAAAATAAACGGTGTGAATAGTTACATATGTATGTACACATGTTTTTAACATTAAAGTTTTATTATATTATGTATTATATATTTTTACTAGAATAAAATAATGTATAAATAAATAGTACGGAACTCCACACGGACTTTCTCGCTCTCTTATTTAAAATTGGAGATATTTATTCAAAACTCGTTATATATGTGAAACGAAATATTATACACAAGCAAACCCAAGCATGAATAGCACTATAATTACGTAACAATATTTTTTGAGTCCCGGTTTTAAATTCTATAATATTATTTATAAAGAATCAATGTTCTCATGATCGATTTTGGGTCCACAAGGGTCAACACTTCATATTAAAATTTCAACTTCCAGTTAAAATTTTAACATTTTATTAGGTGTTTCACATCTTCAAGTCATCGCATTGCTATTCAATTCCTCATTTATAAATTTTGACCAATAAAAAATGTAAATATTGAATATTGAGTCTGAAATATAGATAGATAATTGTTGTACAAACATTTCTCCTAAGAGGTTTAAGGGAAAGATAACAAACTTTATGAGGGACTTACTTGTATTAATTTAATAACTCTATGGCATTGGAGAATTATTGCGTTAAAACTTAGGTAGTAACTCTTTACAACTGAAACTCACAAAATTGTATTAATATAATTACCAATATCTCAGAAATTGTTGGTTTTATAAAAATATATTTCAAATAAAAGTTTTTTTAATTTTTAATAGTACTACAATTTTGCAATGATATGTTATTTAGTATATCAAATAGTTAAGGAGATATGGATATTTCTGCTTTTGTAAAGTATTCTAAAAGTAATTTTCATAGGAAAAAGAAAATAGCCATTTTATTTATAATTTTAGTCAACACTTAGATACGAATTTTAATCAAAATCGATGAAGCTGATTTTGAAAAAATCAATTTTTTCCCTTAAAGCTTTTTATTAATCTACCCTTAATTTTAGGGTTAAACAGACACACAGACAGACGGCATTGCAAAAACCACTTTTTGAGTTTCGGGGGGACATGAAACGTTGACATCCATCAACATTTAAGACAAGATATTTTTTACGGTCGCAATACTTTACCTTTAGTGTTCGAAAAGTTATATATATATATATATATGTATATATATATATTTGCGTATAGATTGAAAGTTATTGGTTTTATAAAAATATGTTTCGAATAAAATATTTGTATTATAAATAGACTTACATATTTGCAACGATAAGTAATTTCATATCTCAAAGAGTTATGGAGATATGATAAATAATAAAGATTTACTCATCAGACCGGAACCCTTAAAATCATTTTGCCGAAATATTGAAGGTATCAATTTTGTTTGGAATATTTATATATGTTCATAAATTAAATTTAATCAAAATCGTTATAGTCAAACCCCAGATACCAAGGCATAGCCCGATCTGTAAAATAGTTTAGGCTCAAGACTGAGGTACATATAGACAGACAGATAGAAGGACAGAAGGAAATTTAAAAACAACTTTTTGGAATTCGGGGGGTCATTAAACGTCAACATTCATCAAAATCTTGAGTTAACGATCATAATAACTTTTCTACCTGTAAGATAGCGAGAAAGTAAAAATGTTGACAAACGTATTATTCGGCTGTTTTTTTGTTAACTCTGGATCTTAAGAGCTTCCCATATCTTCATGAAATATGGACTTAGGGTCAACAACTGAACACGAACTCATCATATTGTAGCTTTGTGTTGATGTGGACGTTTTCTCAAGTTAAAATCTTGGAAAATGCCTACCTTGCTATATAAATGTCAATTATTAGGATTGTTCAGATTTAAATACATTCTGACAGTAGACCCTACATCAAGTTAGACCCTTAATGACCCTTTCAAAACTGATGATATATTGAATTATAACTTTATTAACGAGTTTATAATTTCTTATGGTTGTATTATATAAAAGTAAGTTTCACTGTATTAAAATAATGTTTGACTATAGGTGGACTGATTTTTACATCTGTTTACAGTCACAAACTATTCAAAAATAGCTTAAGTAATTTGAAACCAGCTTCGATGGCCACATGGCTTAAGGTGCTACTCTTTGCAGTAGACTGGACTGCTGATGACGAGGAGAACAAGGTTTGAGACTCTTTCGGTTGTACTGAGGGTAATTTTCCAAAAAGGTTTTCTATTCTACCTTTACGCAATCTCAGGTACATTTTGTAGAGTTATGTTCTCTACTGGCGAGTGTTTTGTTGGAAGCCCCTTGTTGTGAAGTCAAATTGTTGTAGGGTAGTCGATTCTTTTCTCCTGAAGCCTCAAGTTGTCGAAGCCAAACAGTAAGGATACATTTTATCATTACGTATAGTCCTGGGTTGAAGACCAGTTTTAATGCTACTTTTATGTGAAGAATTTGTTATTTTGTGGAAACTGGCTTTAATAATCTATCCCGAACATCCGATGTTTGCACACAAAATATGGAAGCTTAAGCTAGATATCTTAGTGCGTCGTGGACTGAAACTATAATTTGGAATTGATTTAGCGCGGACCGCTTCTCAGTAAGTTTGTAGACTAAAAAAAAAAGACCAGAGACTAAACTTTCGTGGACCGTTCTGCAGTAAGGTTGTGAACAAAATAAATAAAGGAGCCTTCTTTTCTGGTATAATATTCGAAATAAATCCTTATGGATTCTTCTTTCTGTCTTTCTTTCTTTAAGTTGCAACAAGTTATATTGTTCCAGAAGGGAGCGAGAGAGAAATATTGTTTTTAAAGTGGTTATATTTCATAAGTAATTGCAATAAGGGTGTGGGGATATTAAACAATAGAAAATATAATTTGACAGAATCGTTGTACACAACGACAAAATAAATAAATGATCACCCAGGTATGTGAGAAGATTTCCTAACACATGTGGGTGCATTGAATTTTATATTCTGAAACCATTCATTAATTTGAAATATGTTAGGGTGGGAACTTTTGATTAAAATTATTATTAAATGAAAATATATTTCATAACTATTTCCTATAATGGTAGCCTTCCTAATCCCTAAAACCACTACTACAGTTAGTACATAAGGCCCGGTGTCCACGAGTGAGGTGCGTCATCTTTGCAGTCGCGCCCTGTGGCACTGCGTCACTGCTAAAAGCAGTTCACACGAGCGACCTGCGTCTGGTGACGTTAAGTTGACGCCAAGTCACAGAACCCGGAGCAGTTCACACGAGCGACCTGCGTCTGGTGACGCTAAGTTGACGCCAATTCACAACACCCGGAGCAGTGCACACTAGTGACTTAGCTGTACAGCACCCTAATACCTTGACATAAACTTATAAGTCAACTTCATGGTATCTGTAACAATAATGTATAAGCATTTAGCCTAACATTGGGTTTCTACTCATTATTTATTACAGTGGTTGTAACATGTTTCAATTATTTTATAAATTGTTATTGTGAAAATAAAGGGTAGATAGTATTGTATCTAAACTTAATACCCATTTACTATAATTTCCTGAATACCCAGATAATCCAGATGACATATGGTCTCAGGTAGTCCTTATAAACGAAGTCCCACTGTACGTAGAAAATATTTTTTCCCAATTAATAAAAAATACTAGAAAAAAATTGAGAGAGAGTTCGCCAAGTTGCTTTAGCATTATGGCTTCCGTTTCATAAGTATTTGGGTATAGCGTCTTGAACATCTCCATCCATGCTGCTTGTTTTTTAAATTTCTGTCATCGTATTCTTTTACGGATGACTTCCAAATGACAAGTCTATCCCCCATCTTATTGATAAAAAGTTATGTGTCATTTCGTCCTTCATTCTGACTGCTCACTGATTACCGTCACAATGACTCACGCAGTTCCTGTGCACTGCTCTATGTCTTCACAGGTACTGACAGAACACTGAGCGGTAGCGTCACCACTGCATTTTGCAGAAACCCTCATCACTAGTTTTGACGCAACAATATTTCCAACTGACGCCAGCAGGTCTATTATGACAACGACGCAAAACGAATTTGCTGCCGTTAGTTGAGAGACGCTAGACTTTGCGTCAAAAGTTGTTATGGCTGACCACTTTGCGAAATCAAAGTCCTTGCGAGCGCAAATATTTTCCTAGTAGAGTGACGCTTAGTTGCGCAGACATTTTACTTGTCCTTTGGTTTGCGTTACGAGATTATATATATTAGGCTTTGTAATTTATTAGGTGTTTTGTGCTACCTGATTTAAACTTGCCATCTCATGAGCCCTATATACAAATTTCAAAACGTTTGTGTGTGTTTCATAGAATCTAACTTTAAATAGGCCTATACCATAATGTAGGCCAAGAGTGGGGATAGTACGCTTACATTGTATATTGAAAGAATATTTTCTTTGAAATATAACACTATCAAAATGCATTTGTATCCACCATCAACACACTGATAATTCCAAAACTAAGATTTTTTTTTAGGTTTTTATAGTAGGGGGAGGTTAGTTAGGCTTCAACATGTTTGGGATGTTAGTAGTATGTTGACCCACCTCATGGGGCAACATTGACCAAGACGTTAGTCTCTTTGGTCTAATTTACCGATGGTGGGGAGGTTGGGATTTGAATCCTAGATGGGTGTGATAAGTGGTTTTATTTTTCTAAAGGTTTTCCTACTCTCCTTCTACACAGATCCGAATACTCTTATTCTATAACTCAACCTTTATTATCTATACCCTATTAGTGTAAAACACGTGTACATAGGACTAATCTGTTTAAGATGACTCAACAAAACTTTAATAATGTAATCCTATTTAAACTGATTCGTACATACAGTAGTAATTACTTTCCACATTAATGTGAGTTGTAGGCCTATGAAATGTTGCAGCCAAGACTGGAAATAACCAAAATAGACCCTAGCTTAATGTTTACATGCGGTTTAGTTTAGGCTTTGATTTTTTCATAAAAGTTTTACTAAATTTTTCTGAAACCGATAGTTAGTAGTTATACCTAGTTATCCTGAAGTGAATAAATTGCAAACAACTCACTATAAAGAACTATAATATCCTTATATTCTTCGCCACCTAAGTAAGGTCCCTTTAAATAAGTTATGAATTCTATTATTTTTAACAATTCCAACCACCCTCTTGTTCCCTTTATTGTTAATTTAGTAGGCCGACTGGGTTTAATTGCCCATTGTTTTGACATTAAGTTATGGAAAATATTCTGTGTAAACAATATTTTTGGGAGTTCTTGAACTATTTCAATAACTTTAAATAATTGTTTAATTTTCTAAGATCTTCACACAACATATTACACTTGTTCTAGTATCTACACAAATATATCAATAATAAAGCATTGGGTCATAAAGCATACATATTACAAAATAAAACATTGTCTTTTATTGGCCAACTTCTCATACAAATTAATTTCCCCGTATGACATTACTATTTAAATTAATATTTCACATTATGATTTTTTGACAAAATATATTGTGTGTATTGAATAATGTAGGCCTATTTTTTTTCATTTACAACCGTAGTCAAACAAAATTATACAAGAGATTTATTAAATTAAGCTAGGTTAAATGTTTCTTACAAATAATGTGACTTGTGATCAGCTGTTTGGGAAAATAAAAACATATGAATAATTTTCAGTCATGAATACACACATTCTTGAAAGAAATGTACCTAATTTCTAGTCTCTAACTTCTTAAAAGGTAATATTCTTTGGAAAAGTGTTGCCAACTGTAGACGCAGACTGAATTTATTCTGTGCGTTGACGCTAAAAGTAAAGTCGAAGCTAAAACTAACGGACGATACTAAGTGTGGTGGTCATAATAACCCAAACGCTATCTTTTCCTCGAAAGTGAAGCTAACTAGTGATAGCAACTAACTTTGCGTCGAATGGCCGTAATAGCCCTGCAGACCTCGCGTCCCGTGTGAGCCCCAACATTTGAATCAAAGTAATGCTGAGACTTAGCGTCACATGACATGACTGCAAAGATGACGTACGTCGCTCGTGGGCACCGTGCCTAAGCGTACAACCGGATCGGCTAGTAAGACGTGGTGTTTTAAAATAGTTATTTTAAATAAATATCTAACTTAACCGTAAATAATGGGATTAGCTTAGTCAGACTTTACTTATAAACAGTAATATTTAATTAGCTTGATACATTAAATGTTTTTTTGTGTAAGAATTAGCGCTAGAACTAAAAAATCAAAAAAGGCCTAGCCTAAAAAAATGAGAAATTACCCGGTAGAAATATTTTACTTTAAATTTGTTAAAAAAAATAAAAGTGTAAAGATTAAATAAAAAAGTGAATTAATAAGGGGGAAAAGTATTAATGAAGTATTGAAGGAAAGGGAAAAAAATGTAAAAAGGAAACAAAGTAAATCTAATAAAAAGGGTATGAAGGTTAAAAGGGGTAAAAACTACACAGAAAATTAGTGTTCCATAGTAGCTGTATCAATTTACGAAATTGTATACAAAATCAAATCAATTTTTTCAAAATCTAAATTTAATTTCCAATATCCAATCCAAAAATCAATCCCATGTAAAACTTTTGGTGCCTAAGATTTTAGACCCTTTGTGGGGTAATTTGGGGTCACAAAATCCGAAAATGGCATTGGCTTCTGTCCATCAGATCAGCTTTTCACGATATGACATAAGCACAGAAAACCCAGGAAGACTAGAACACGTTCAACAAAACATTAGTTTCTTCTTCATTGAGAGATGCTGCTGAACCCGTGTTTCTGTGATTTCCTACGATGCTATGTTCCTGGATATTCACGGTGGATGCTACAACAATAGTCCGCCATCATAAGCGTATCCCATCGTCCACAGTACCATTCTTCCATGGCCCTAATGTCCTGGTGAGATCTCTCCCTTTGTTCGTCACTGACATTACCAAGACAATGTGGAAATCGATTCAAATGACTGTGAAGGTTATAAAATTTGATGCTCATGTTATAACCAAGTAAACAAAATGGAGTGAGAATATTCTACACGAATTTACGGTAGTTAGCGGCCTTATGGTTCCTAAGGAAATTCTCTACAACCATAAAAAATGACGACCACGCTCATGCCTTAATATTGTCCATTGAGTTTTGTAAACGCTGATCTTTAATGAGTTCCCGAATTTGTGGTCCTTCGAATATACCTGCTTTTATTTTATCCATGCTAAAAGCTGGAAATTTTCTACATATGTATTCGAAACAAATTACATCTTTCTTAAGGGCCTTTAAAATTGTCTTATCAAACCAAGTTTGGTGTGAAATGGTGGCATTATAAGCTTTTCTCTGTCCACCAAAGGTTATGTGGTGATATTTTTATCACCAGCTATCATGTTTTCTCTCACAGATCATGGTCCTCTCACGCAAGTTTGCTTATTAGATCTACTGCCCCACAGACATATAAAGCATGGGTACTTGTTGTACCCAACCTGCTGCGTCCTGGGAGAAAATTCACCATCTTCAACTACACACAGATGGCCCATTAGTGATCGTGGTATGTTATCTTCGCTAGGACTATGGCTATCATCGCCCAATCTCCCCGCATACCAACTGAGTGACCGATTGGGTTGGATCTGTATCTGTTCCTGTTATGTAGGAGTACAGATTTTAGGCTGCGTTTGAAGGTATCTATGAATAACTGCCAGTCACTGGGTGTGTATTCCTGAACGTCCAATCTCATCAGCAACCCTTGCATATTGCTGAAGAAAACAAAGTCGTTTTCTTTTGCGAAGAATGGCAGAAACTCACCTTCTCTGTTTCGATACACTGTGATTTATGTTCCTGGTAGCAGTACATTTTTTCTGCCAGCCTAGAAGCTAACAATTCAACTGCCTTCTTTGGAAGATCTAAATACCTTATGAGGTCGTTCAATTCCATTTGACTTAAGCTAATGCAGCTGATGAAGGTAATTGGAAATCACTATCATGTTGCTCAGCATAGCTTTCTTTCTCACCAGCCGATTCATCTGACTCTTTGTGGAGCTCCATACTACATATTGGGACAGGTATCTCTTATGAATGTAGAACAGAGCGTCTAGCGGAGGTTATATAGGGATACATACTAACTCGAGTTCTTTCCATTGATACCCTTTATATTCACCAGACAAAAATAACGGTCATGACTCTGGTTGATCTGCTCGCACCATACCATTGGTATACAAAATTTCCTTCACTTTCTTTTCCCATTCGTCCACTGCCACACGCTCTCTGTACACGTTTTACACGAGACATGCGGTGCCAAAGACTTATCTTGGTCCCCTAGTTTTACTGTGAAGTAGGCAAAATATACTCTTTTCACACAGTCCGTTATAGCTTGTCTTCTTTGAGCGAATGTGTACTCTCCGTAGATGTAACCAAAAAAACCACTGGATTATTGACACATTTTATTTGTGATGAATCCATGTCAACGCTTGAATGAGAAATAAAACACGTCTTAATATGTAACGTGCACACGCAAGCACGGACAGAAACAGAAAATTCAAAAGTATGTTTACAAACAGGTAACAAATGCTGGCGGGAAAATAAATTAATGCAAGGTAATAACGCCAACAATATCTCAAAAACTAAAGCTGCTAGATTTAAAAGGATAGTATTTCCGTTATCAGCGGCAAAAAAATACCAAGAATCGAGTCGAAAATTCCAGGCCCCATGAAAACACATTTTTTAAAGGTAGCAAATAGGGCGGAAAATAGCATAATACTAAATAATAACACCACAATATCTCAAAATCTAGAGATGCTAGATTCAAAAGGATACCATTTCCGTAATCTGCGGCACAATATTACCCAAAATCAGGTCGACAATTCTAGGCACAACGAAACAACATTTTTTGTTCCCCAATGTTATCAAAGCTTTTTTTCGGTTGATTTTACTGTAAAATTAAGGTGCGTATTAAATTAAATAGAGTCTTAGAATCGAAGAAATACAGTATTTTATATTTTATCTTATTTCATCTAATAATTTTATTTTAATTTTTTACTCTGAATCTTGGATATGGGCACTTGTGAGTCCATGGCACGTTACCATGGTACCAATAGTCACTTGGAAGTTCAGGGCATGGTACCATGGTACCAATAGTCACTTGGGAGTCCAGGGCACGGTACCATGGTACCAATAGTCACTTGTGAGTCCAGGGCACGGTACCATGGTACCAATAGTCGCTTGGGAGTCCAGGGCATGGTACCATGGTACCAATAGTCACTTGTGAGTCCAGGGCACGGTACCATGGTACCAATAGTCACTTGGGATTCCAGGGCATTGTACCATGGTACCAATAGTCGCTTGGGAGTCCAGGGCACGAGTACCATGGTACCAATAGTCACTTGGGAGTCCAGGGCATGGTACCAATAGTCACCCCCTCATGGTGGTCTTACTGTAAAGTAATAGGTGCATAAATATCTCAAAATGACAATTTTTTTATATGGAGTATTTTTTTATGAACCCATCAGTTATCTGTTTAATATTTCTCTAGATTAACGATAGGTCAATTAAGATGCCAATAACAGAAAATGACTGACCAGATGATAAGCTTCACAAAGGATATTAAACATTAACTTCTGTTAAATTGTGTATTGTTTCTGATTATATCATAAATAGAGATCTAGTAATATCATAGTAATAATGATAGTAAAATATGATAGCACTGCAGAAATAATCCATTTCGTTTGGCTATGCTGAGCTCATACATATCATTGTGTTAATCAAAACTGATGTGTAAACAAAGCAAGCTTGTTGACTGATAGGACGACAAATTGTAAACGCTAATGAGAAAATTTTGAATTCCATCAATACGTGTGTGAAGCGTATGAATGTTCAAAAAAAAAAAAAGCTCTTCTGTCAGTGGTTGGAGAGGTCACATGTGGTCTCAACTCCACAAATTGCTAATTATCAGCATATTTTGGGGCGGAAGTAAAAACACATTCTATTAATTAGTTTCCATTGTGAATTATTATTTATTAAAGAACGAGAGGTAAAGTCACTGGGGGAAGAGATTATTAATGATAGTTTTAACTGTATGAATAAGTATTTTTGGGGTAATAATTTAATGTTTATTGAGATGTTTTTTCGTGCTTTTAACAAAATCTCACGGCACAAACATGTTGCCATGACAAAGAATACATGACATGGATGCCAGAATGTCAGTGCATTAAAGATACCCGGCGATTAGCTTAAAAAAACTTTCCTAAGAAACAAACTTTATCATTTTAATATTGACAAATTAAAGTTGAGATTCAACTACTATGCTCATCTAATAGAAAAAGGGGGCGACAATATCGTACCGAGTTTATCCTAAAGTTTATTAAAACTCGGAGGAAAAAATAAAAAATAAATTATTTTTAATCCAGCCTTAAATGATTTATATTTTGAAAAAAAAAATAAGAATTTTCTCATTTATTATGAAAACTTATTCCAGTCAACCAATTTAAGCGCAATTTTAAATGCCAATTTTGAAATATTTCAAATTTTTTAAAGTGAATCCCTGTAAAAATTTATTTTTGAAAAATAAAAGAAATGCTTATTTTTTATCAAATATATAATCTCCAAGGACCAATTTTGAACAAAATCATATAATTATTTCCAAATTTTTTAATTCTATTCCTCACTTAAATATATTTTACTATGTAAGAAACTTAACAGATATCCATTTTTATCCAAATCACTAGAGACATATCCAAAAAATTTTGAAACTTAAAAAAATAGTAGTCAGTTTAATCATCCTTAAACTATTTTCCCCCTAAAAAATAAGTACATAATTTGTTTTTCATATCGGACATTACAAAGATATAGATCTTAAACAAATCATTAACCTAGTTAAGCAACAATTATTGTTATCTTCTATAAAAAAGTTTTTAAGTAAACAATTCCTCCAAATTGGTACCCAAAATTCAAGTAAACGGTGTAATCTGACAGTTAAAACACTCCTTAGATATCAATTTTAAACAAAATAACTAAAGCCATTTTTGTAATATTTGTAATTAAAAATCGGTACACAACCCTTAATTTAGGACTGAGGCCTTACTTTTTAAAAGAAAGTACCAATGATTTATCATATTGCAACTAATATTATCAAGTATTAAAGAAATCGAGTGATAGTTTTTGATCGGTAGCCAGGGACAGACAAAGAAACCAGACAGACAGATAGATATGGAGAGAGCGAGAAAATGTGAAATCAACCTTTTTTTGCGTTACGACACACGTATAACGTAAAGCTTTATTATAATATTGAGGCCGGAAGTGTTCACGATTACAATAATTTCTCTTGAAAGGGGAAAGTAAAAATGTATTTAACAATTTCAATGGCAGTTCGGGATTTCAAAAAGGATCAACATTAACATTATAAAATAAAGCTTAACATAATGGTAAAAATTTTCTCATATTGTGTATTAAAGAGTTGAAGAAAAGTTTAAGAAACAGGTTCTAAGTAAGATTTTCTTTAGTAAGATGACTTTACCAAAATAAACATAGCATCTTGTTAATCACAAATCACACAGATAATTAGTAAATTTATATATTTTTTTATTTTAGATAGATTTCTCATTATTAAATTCAAATTAATTGTAAAATACCCTAAGATTATTATTAATTAATTCAAATAGAAACTTACTTCTATTTATCATGAAATGATATTATCATATAACTCTTATTAAGTCAATTGTGAACGTCCATTTAAAAAATTTCTATAATTTTTGTTACTTAACTATTTTGGAAAATTAACTAATATTATTATTATTGATATTATAATTATTATAGTCTCAAGATGCTAGTTTTATATAAAATAGTTAGAGGTACTTCCAAAAAATTTCAAACTAAAAGAATATATAAGATATAATTGGTAGCTACTAAAAATAATTTTTTTAGAAAACAAAATACTTATTTATATTAAAAAGTATTAACAGATACCTATCTGAGACCAATTTGCTAAATAATTTTTTTTTAATTATCAAATATTTTCAAAAATGTATTCAATAAACTACCTTTTAACTAACTATCCTCCCGAAGACACGTATCCACTTCTATTTGTCATGTCAAACACTTCCCAGATATACATTTTAAACAAACTCGTCAGAGCATTTTTAAAAATGTTTTGACTTTTTGAAATTAATTTATTTCAAAACCTTAGCTATTTTTTGACGAAAAGACCAAGTATAGCCCACACCCTTATTTGGCTGGTCAACCGCTCTATAGATATACAATTTACACAAAATCATTAGAGAATTGTTCAAAAAATTTCAAATTTATTAATTTTATTCTCAGGTGAATTAGTTTTTATTTGAAGTCTAGGGTGAAAATCAAAAACATATTTCTGAGTTGAGGTCACAAAAATCATAATATTAAGTTTGAATGAAATCCAATAAACATTTTTTGATCCGTGGACAGGCACAGAAACACATATTATATAGGGACAGAAAGTAGAGTAAGATATACTTTTCGAGCTTTGATACACATAAAACGTAAATATTATCATAAATCTCGAGGTCGACATTTGTCACGATTGCAATAATATTTATTGATATGAGAAAGTAATAATAGAAATTCTCAAAAACATGTCATAAGTCAACATGAACTAGTTTCAAAACATTTAGGTGAAAAAACTAATATATAAATAATAAGTTATTTTCTAAACTCATAAAAGATAGGTCACCTTTTTTAAACATTTTATTTGGAGCCTTTTTTAAAAAAAATAAGATTTTGTTTCATTAACATTAAACGAAACCTTATCTTAAAAACAAGTTTATAGTGTAACAATGTTCAAAGATACCCAGTTGCAGCCATATCGTTCGAACCAATTTGAAAACCAATTCATCCATGGCCAACCATAACATATTTTCACTCAACCAATTAATACCTACCGTTATTTGCAATAATTCACATTCCCTAGATATAGGCCTATATTTTAAACAATATTATTAGAGACACATTAAAAATATTAAAAATATTAATAATTTCCCACAAATAACGAATTTTGTCCAAACGTTAATGATACAATGCTAACTGTCATTTCAAACAAATGCTATGAATACGTTTGAAACAAAATCATCAGACATATTTTTTTTTTAATTATTAAATTTGAATAAATCACTATCAATAAGGTACCCTTAAATTTAGAGCTAATTTCAAACTCAAAAACAAGTCTCTAGGTATAGCCCTTTAATATTTAGATATCAGGTTTGAACTAAACCCATTCAAACATTTTGTATCCATGGCTAGGGAAGACAGACAGATATGGGGACAAAAAGAATTTTTAAATTCATTTTTTGGTGATTTGTGTTCAAATAAAATATAAAAATTGATCTTACTGTCGAAATCTATTTATTTCGCGATTACAATTAGTCTTTTTCTTGGTATGAGAAAATAATAAATAATAAATATTCAAGCCAAAGACCTAAACTAGTGTAGTATTTTAACTAACAACTTGTAAACTAATGGCCACTCGAGGAAAATAACTTTTTTCGCAGTCTTATGTTTGTCTTGGTGTCTGTCTAGGTGTGTTTGTCTGTCTGTCTCCATGTGTATGTCTCTCTCGGTATGTGTGTCTGTCTTGGTGTGTGTGTCTGTATCTCAGCTTAGAGCCGGAAACTATTTTACCGATCTGTCTAAAATTTGGTACCAAGTTTGTTAATAAGGTTCCACTTAGGAGTTTCCAGAATTAGATAACCAACGCTAAAATTATTGGTAGCTTAATTAAGGGTTGGTTGAAGAAAAAATCTCCAGAATGGGCTCGAACAAATTTGATTATAATCCATATCTAGACACTGTCTTAACATTAAAAATCCATTGACACATCTCATATTCCCAGAAAAATAGCTTGCAAAAGCGACTATCTTCAATTTTTATAATAAGCCATACAAACAAGTCTTATAACTATGAAATAACTTATCGTTGAAAAGTGATAGTGCCAATATATTTTTTAGCACCGCGTCTTACTACCTGCTCAGATTATACGCCTATGTAGGTCTACTAATTACACTAATCTTAAATCTAGAACAGACACAACATCCAGCCCCCAAATGTTAATTCATCACTGTAAAAGGGTATACACATATTTCACCAACGATACATTTTTCGGCCATGCCGGGAATTGATTCCGAGACACCTAGCTCCATAGGCAGCCACACTACCGACTGAGCTAAGGCATCGGACGGTAGTGCTAGTAACAATTTAAAAAAAATTACTTGTCTTTTTTATATAAAATTAATAATTTTTAAGCTATTAGTAGATATATAAATATATTATTTTAAATTGAGGTTTGTGAAATCAGGAGTTGGTTGTGATTCTTTTCGATACATAGAGATGTTTATTTTTCTCAATAAATTTTTGTAGCAGTGTATATTGTTCCATTTAGGACCCTTTCAAACTTTTATCCAATAAGCATAAGCCTATAAAAAGGCCAAAATAAGTGATTTTATAGCCACTTTATTGAAACAAAATGGCGTAGGTAATTTGTAATTTGCCTATATGTCAAAGGGACATTCAATTTATATCCATTCAAAATTTCAGCAGAACAATAAGTACAGTGTTTTGAGTTTGATTAAGCAACAAACAAAAGGCAGATATTTTATTTTTATATAATTATTAGGTTAAAATTTAAATAATAGGAGGTTCACATAATAATCTAATTTCCCTGAATAATAACTATACTAAGTTTAAGATTTTCATGTTTCTTCATTTGGCGTTCTTTCGCACCAGAGATCACGCAGTTAGAATACTTCAAGGTCACAATATGTGTGGTAATAAAAATTAGGTTTATCAAAGAGAATGGTCAAT
Organism: Timema bartmani; assembly: GCA_902151455.1. NCBI lineage: Eukaryota > Metazoa > Arthropoda > Insecta > Phasmatodea > Timematidae > Timema > Timema bartmani. The sequence goes on from CABFWB010001586.1 coordinate 43,352, forward strand.
ACCGAATAATCTTTTTCTATGTTTCTTGGTTCTTTAGCCATCCGAATAGGTAGTCACACAGTATAATGTGCTATGCTCGCAAAGGATGTAAAAGAAATAAAAGAGGCAAAAGTACACACCTTAAAGATTTACTTAACTACTTTTTTAAAGTTTAACCTTTAAATGGTGAGGTGGGGTCTAGGAGACCCCAGCAGCCCTTTAAATTTCTGTGAATCCCCTTCCCCTCATAAAATAAGTCTGGGGTCCCCTAGACCCCACCTCACCACTTGTGATTGTAAACTTCACCTCACTAGTTAAAGGTTAATATTCCATTGTTAATTGATTTTAAAGATTCACTTCCCTGTTTACTCACGTTCTAAGGCATTTGGCTCAACATATTTGAATTTTAAAATTACACCCGAGGTTCATATCTTGGAGTTTCACCAAGTAGACTTGAAAAGTACCACCTTTATATTTTTATTGCGTTTGGAACTACACATACCGGAGGTCACGGGGCTTAAGGCGTAATATCTCAATGTATAGTCAACTCCGCTTATAGTAAACTACTATGAACCTAAATATTTAGTTCATAATGTCTAAAGTTCACTAAAACGAAATATGTTAAAAATTAACCATAACAAAACATCACAACTATAATAAATTTACCAATATTGGTTTTTAGCCGTTAATAATCAGCTATAGGTTGTTGATTGCTATATACCATTTAATTAATATTTTATGTCTTCTAATGGGAGAATTAATCTATTTGTCTGAATATGTATCCATATAAATGTAAGATAAAAACACATAGAGATGTTAATAGTTACCAAGGTGTAAGTTTTATTTGTAGGCATCAAGAATTTTTACTATTAATGTGAATTTAAAACAACCAACACATAATATAATTTCTCTTTAGATTTAATATTGAAATTAATATGTAGTAATCTTTTTTATAAAAAGTAAAATGAATTAAAATAACGCGCTAAAATGTAAAAAATAACTTTTATTAATGCCCTTCTTATTCAAAAACAAGCCAGGGACTGCAAAATGAGACAAACCATGTGAGTTTGTTCTAATGAAGAAGCTTGTCAACAAAAGCAATACTCGTAAGCAAAGCTGTCTATTGTTATCTTTATGTTTGAGACTTTTGTTGATTACAAAAGTTTTCAAGTTACTTAGTGAGCAAACTGCATATAGTTTATTCTAGTTACTAATTTGGAGCTGAACTTATAAAGTTAAAATATAAAGAAAGATTAAATAAAGTATTATTATTTTACTTTTTAGCACATTTATTAGATCGGTTTGATTATTTTGTAAAATAACTTTATTTGAATTATTTTTTGTTTTAGTTTTAAAATAAGGGTAGTCCTATAAAAATTCTGTCTCCACGAAAGAAAAAAAGCCTTTCGCAAAAATCGCAATACGCCAGAAAACTGCATTTTGTTAAGAAATAATAAAATAATTCAGAGAAATGACGTAAAGAGATTCATAGTAAACGTTAGCTAAGTCTCTATGGAATGCGGGAGTATATTAATTATTATTCCGTTCAGAAATCTTACGAGTTTATAGAAAGAGAGAGAAAGTCTGTGCGGTATGCCGTACCATTTATTTGTTTTAGTTTTAAAATAAGGGTAGTCCTATAAAAATTCTGTCTCCACGAAAGAAAAAAAGCCTTTTGCAAAAATCGCAATACGCCAGAAAACTGCATTTTGTTAAGAAATAATTAAATAATTCAGAGAAATGACGTAAAGAGATTCATAGTAAACGTTAGCTAAGTCTCTATGGAATGCGGGAGTATATTAATTCCAGATTAGCTCGTCCTCATAGGCCAGGCTAATGTAAGCCAAATGTACAAAATCTTGCCTTATCTCGTCGACACAAACAAGGAGGAGGTTGAGATGAAGATTGTGACTTTCTTCATGAAATTGACCAATTCCTATATGTGTCTTAGAACTAAACGTGACCTGATCTACGTAAAGGAAATATGTTGTCTTTTAGCTCGTTCCGGGAATCGTATCTGGAACCATTAAACCTGCTGTGCTGCCACCATGCTAGGATTGAACATGGAGCTTCCTACTCAATAATGATTCGGAGAAGAGGTATGTGGAAGGAATAAAGAGAGAGAGAGAGGAGTGGCACGCAAAGTCTGGCTAATAGACGAGGATGAGAGAGGAAACCGGTCCTGACGTGTTTGGGTCACACTCAACGCTAGTTAGGTTAAAAGCTGCCAGGGGCGCTAGTCATGCTGAGGACAGGGTGGGAAGGCAAAGAGGATTGAGATAAAGTATATGAGAGAAGAGAAGGGAAACCGGTACAAAGACCCAAGTGGGAATGAACCAGGAAGAGGGGTAGGTGGTAGAGGACGTCTTTGGGGTTGGGGTTGTGTCCGGGAGTGGTGTAGAAGTGTAGTTGCAGGTTGTGGTGGCACCTGTGTGTGAGACGTCGAGGGGCGGCGTTAGGGTGGGGTTTGGGGGGCGGTGATGTCCACCATCTTGTTTCTCCAGGACCATCTTATATTTTCTACTATTTATGCATTCAATTTAATACATGCTTATTGTTACAAATTTAAAACGCAAATGTAACCACATTGAGAGTCAAATTTTTTCGACACTGCTTCCCTCACTGATGAGATAGCATGATAGTATTTAGCATATCCTTTATTCTTAAAGATAACGAGAACAACAGAATTAATACCATCTTGATCAAATGAGTAATTTCTGATCTGACTTGCAACAAACACACGAAATCGAAATTACAGACAAACTTAAAGTTGGTTTATTTGAGTAGATGAGTAGTAGTGTTAATTGGATTTTCGTGCACCTGTTGAGTGATTCCTCTACAACTCCACAAAACTTAAGATTTATTTCATTAATAAATACTAAAAATCTCATGGAAAAATATACAAATACACCCACAAACTAGCACACAAACACCATCAGAGATGTATCAATATAGAATATTTGATATCATTTTTCCATCGCCTGATTATTTATAAATTTTTTGCTAATTGTACAATATTTTGGTTATAGCAGTGATAAATGAACAAAACAATATATTATTGATTTTTAAAATTTGTTTGTAGCAGCGCAACTTGGTAGAGCAATTACTCGATCAGCTGCAAACCCCGTAAGTTTGACAAACCTTTTTTCGACCATCGACTATTGGACTAAATAATTGTATTCGATAAGCATAATTTACACTACTATTTTCTTGTCGTGTTCCCACCAGTTACTTGATACTTGTCTGGACTTGTACCATACCTTTGGAAAGTAGGAATAAGATTGCTTTGCCCATTATAATCTAGTATGGCCATGGCTACACCCTCTGGTACTATTGCAATATTTTAGTGAACTCCAAAAAAACTCGTGCATCCCCTACAGATAATAAACACTTTGTAAGCCGGTTTCCTGGAATACAAATATACATTTATAACAAAAGCAATTGGGAAATAATTTAGTTCTAAACGTTATCGATCATTTGAACAGCATCAGACTATTTGTGAAATTCAAATGTTAATATAAAATTTGAATGTTTTAATGACAAACGAACTACCAAAGAGTCGGTATAATATAGAAACTAGTATAAAGTATCTGTAATGTGTGGCTGGTCTGGATAAACGCTGGCCTCTATGGACAATGAGAGGAGAACTAGAAGTTGGTTCTAATCTTACAGTAATGATGGTTTGTAGAAGAAATACGAGTTTCAAATATAATTAGGAATGTTACTATTATATCGCTTAAAGTTTTCAGTTTTTTCAACAGTGAACCATCAGAGGTGTAGATAATTGAGTGGGTTTCATACGAGTGGTAACTAGCATCCTAGATTATTGAATTTATATAATTTATAGCAACGTAAAGGAGGTTATTTATTGAATAACTAGTTAATGAAAAAATGAAATTTGAAGCAAAACAAAAAGACAAATAAAGATATATATATGTTCAATGATTATGGAGATAGAATTCTTGACAACGCTGTATCATAAGGAACACGGATCATAAACACATGGAATATTAAAGAGTACGCAGCATAATTAACTTTATTGAGAATCCAGTGTTATTGATCATTCAGTGTTTTAACACAGTATCACCAATAACACCGGATCTTTGAAAACACTGAAAATTGATTAATAATATCGCACGATTATCAAAAACATTGAAGTAACACTCAATAAAAATGTATCATCAAATCTAGGATAGTCAAAACTTTGAACGATCATAAACACTGGACTCTCAATAAAACAGTATCATTTATATGACGGTAACTTTAAAACACTGATTGATCAATAACACCGAATTCTCAATAAAGTATTATCACCAATAATAAAGGATCATTAAAATCACTGAATGATCAAGAACACTGGGTCTACAATAAAAAGTATCATCAAAAAAACAGGATCATCAAAAACACTGGATCATCGAAAAGATCAGAGCTTTAAGAACACAGGAATCTAATTAAAATTACATTGTAAATCGGATTATTATTACTATTATTACTGTTATTATTATTAGTATTATTATTACTATTATTATTTATATTATTATTACTATTATTATTATTATCATTTATACTATTATTATTATTATTATTATTATTATTATTATTATTATTGGTGTTCTGTCCTATGACCGGTTCATTGCTTTTGTTGGTGAACTTTGACCGCCAATGTGCCCTGTCCTCTGCCTCCTCATTCAGCTCAATAATTTTCTTCTTACCTGCAAGACATCTAGTACTTGGATCCTTCAGCTCCTTCTTAAGCCATTCCTTCCCTGAGCCTTTCTTTCTATGACGTTCTACCGAAGACACTTCCTCCTAAAGATGTGCTTGATCTAGTTTGATTTGCACTGAAGAATCATATCCAAAATGGTTCACTTTTCACCAACTCTTCTTAGGATTTATTCATTTGTCACCCTGTCTATCCACCTAATCTTCTCAAATCTTCTCCAACATAACTGTTCAAAGCTTTCCAAGTATTTATTTTCCATCTTCTTAAGAGTCCTAGCTTCTACCTCATACAGTGCTATGCTCCAATTTATAAGTTTCTTCCTCAGTTCCAAATTTATCTTGCTAAACAGCAGTAACCTCATGTAACTCAGTAAATTCTTGTTGAAAGCTTCTTTGGCTATCATTTTGAAAATTGAAAAATGACACCTGGACACGGGAATCGAATTCAATTCAATTAAATTTTCAGAATATGATATCTAAATGGAGTAATCATCACTAAAACATAAATAATAGCTTTGGCTATTTGATTCTTTAGCTGTGGCGATACTCTACCTAATTAATTTAGTGCAGTAAGCATCCTTTGTCAACAGACCACCCAGGTTTTTTTAACAGCTATATGTTTTCCATTTCCTGGTTTCCAAGTTTGATTTTCAGTGGCTCCTCATTTATAAATAATCAACCCTTTTGACCCCTTTGACTTCTCAATGTTGATCTCCATGCATCCCTGTTTAACTTCTCTTCCTATCTCCACGCTGCTGGTCTCTCCTTTTTCAGCGTCACCTTCACTCACTGTCTCAATAACAGGTTTGTAATCAGCTTTATGTTCCTCCAGTTTATGCCAATCTTCTTGAGTATTTCCATCGGTTTCATCCATTTCACTCTCTCAAACACCTTTTGCTTGTCAATGAAATCAATGTAGACTTATTCCTTGACTTCCAGCACTCTTTATAAAATTATTCCAAGAGTACCAATGGCATCTCCGGTTCCTTTTCCTTTTTTGAATCCAAATTGGTCTACTGCCATCACTATTTTTATTTTCTGTACTAGTTGTCTCCTGAGTATTCTTGCCAAGCTCTTCCCCACACAAGAGAGTAGGCTGATGGCCCTGTGTTCACTGCATTTTTTGCTTGCTCCTTATTCTTTAGAGCCACCATGGCTACGACTATAATGTCCTTGAGCCATTATCCTGTTTCATAGATCCTATTTATAAGTTTCATCACAGCCATTAATCCATTGTACTCCAATTCCTTCAGAAGATCAACTGGTATGTCATCATCTCCAGCAGCTTTCCTTCATCACATATCCTGTATGGCTCTCTCCAATACACTCTTTAAAGTGCTGTGTCCTTTTTCAGCTGTCTCTATCTCTTCTTCTGCTTAAATATCTAGAATTCCTGGTCGATTTTCCCTGTCGTAAAGATCTTCTATAGATATTTCCCGAATCTTAAGAACCTCTTTTCTATCCGTCACCATCTAACCCTTGGGTTTTTCTATTTCTACTGTTCGCACAAATTACTTTTCAGTACCTCCCAATTCCTTTGCTTTCTGTTTTTTTTTTTTTTTTTTTTTTTTTTTTTTAAAAAAT
>CABFWB010001586.1:49672-90494 GCA_902151455.1 Timema bartmani
TTTTTTTTTTTTTTTTTTTTGCATTTCAATAATCTTATCGCGTTTTCCTTATAAATAGTCTTTCTTCACTTTGTTTGTGTCCATAACTGGTTGTTTATCCTCATATATATATTTTACGTTTTTCCAATTCCTTCTTTCATCCATTTTATAAATCATTTCTGTTGTTACCGAAGGCTTTCGTGCAGTCCTCTTCACTTTTTTCAACATTGCATTTAGCACCATCAAAATAATATTCTTATTAATATTCCACCTTCCTTCAGCATTTATACTCTCTTCTGTCAACTCAATTAAATTTAATTTTATTGAATTTCACAATTTTAATCTTGTTTACGAATTTATCTAGGTCCCATCTTGGTCTTCTATAGCTCGTTTCACTGATATTTTTCAGTCTAGATTCAATCCACGCCAACAGTATGCTGAGGTCCGAATTGATGTCGGCACCTGGCGATGCCTTCACAAACTTCACTCCATTTATGAATCACTGTTTTACAAGGATGTATTATAGATGGTACCTGCTGAATTATCCTTCGCACTTCCATGTGTATAGTTTTGTCTTCCGTTTCTTGAACCAGGTGTTTGTCACCACCAGATAATTTCATTGGCAGAATCAAATGAGTTTCTGTCCTCTTTTATGTCTCTTCCCCATTCTATATGGCCCTATAATCTTCTGATTCTATCCTTCTCCTACCACACTGTTCCTATCAACCAGGATAGTGGTATTCACTTTCAGTTTTCCTTCATGTTGAAAAGTTACTTCATGAATCGTATATATATCTTGAGCCTCGATCAATATCATAGGATCTTCAAAAGAACTGAATGATGAAGAACACTGGGCTATAAATAAAAGTGTATCATCAATAACACAGGATCATCAAAAACATTGTATTATCTAAAATATCATATTTGTAAGAACACTGCTTTCTCAATAAAATTGGATTATCAAGAACACTGAATCCTCAATAAAACAGAATAATCAAGAAAACTGGACGATTGAAAACGGGATCATCAAGAACATTGAATCCTCAATAAAATTGAATCATCAAGAACACTGGATGATTGAAAACAGTGGATCGTCAAGAACACTAGATCCCCAATGAAACTGAATAATCAAGAATACTGGTTCATTAAATCACTGTATCGTCAAGAACACTGAATCCTCAATAAAATTGAATCACCAATAACCATGGATTACTAAGAGCATATAGACAATAAATGCACAAGTTGTGTAAGGTCACCATATAAGGCATAGTCTAAATATAAGAGAACGGAAAGAAACTTGAGATTTGTGAATATCCCCTTGTACCTGCCAGATAGGTTATGTTGGCGAAACCAGACATTGTGATGTTTAGATGCCTGCTAGTTACATCAGACATGATGTTGATGTGCTTTTTACTTTCATGAGAGATGATGTTGATGTGACTCTTACTTACATGTGTAGCCATTCTTGACCCTGGTGGGATAAAGGAATGGCATACAATATTACAATGGCATAAAACATAGGAATGTAGAGAGAGCCGCCTGGACTTGTATAATCTATATATTCTTAATTGATATACAAATACTATATTCCAGAAAATCTATATGGGCAAGAAATAAAATATTCCTTTACTTTGATTTTAAAGAAAACGGCGAAAAAAGTAACTTTTCTCTGGCAGAATGGGTAAACATAACAATTGAGCACGACAGTTTAATAGTTTCTTTGGTGTTTATTAAGATAAAAAAAACAATATTATTAGAGATCATAAGAGAATATCAATTATATCCTTATATTTTAAGAACCGCATCAATCATTATCAAAAACTATACAATATTTTCAGTATTATTTGTATGCTATACACAAAAAACAAGAATATTTTAAACGTCATATTTTAGGGGCATTCGCTAGTCTGCATAACACTTCATATATACCCCCAATGAATCTCTATTAACGTGACAATTAATCAAAGATCGATAACATTATTAAAAAAAAATCCATTTAAGTAATTCGTTCTTTTCTGTCTTAAGGACAAATATTCAAATAAAGAAGAATGTACGGCTAACTTAATAATTTCATACAACTAAAGACCTTAACGACCAAGTGCGCTAACCACATTATCTACAGATAATATTTAAATTGAATTGACTCATATACGTCCTAAGTATTTGTCATAAAAATACTTTGGTCTAAGAGAGTAATGTTAACGTGCTATGTACAATATTAACTGATTTTCAATTATAATGCCATACAATTAATCACACGAGCAAAAACTATATATACAAATTCAATTTATTAATGATAAATTTCAATACGATGTATTTAATTGGTCAAAAGGAGACAATTATAACTGACGAATATTATATCCAAATCATATAAAAACAAATTCTACCATAGCCTTTCATATATATTTGTTGCAAAAGAAGAAAAATCAGTATGCAAAGTCCTGTGGTAAAATTAAGGCTATTTTAGTTACTGAAAATCCCACACTTCAAAGAGGATTAAGTACTGATATCTGTGACATAAATTCCAAGTCCTAAAACTAATATTTACTAACCGAACTAAAAGTACCATCTTTTATTTGAAAATAAAAAAATTACGTCTTTAAAACTAACCAAAAATGTTTATAAATAATACTCAAATAGAAACAATATATTTAGAAGTTACCAGCCAAAAGAGAATTTAGTGTTAACAATTCGTAGCCATGAACAATAAAATAATCTAAATTCCGAAACAATAAATTTGGAAATAAAGGCAAAAAACAGAATTTAATGCTTACATTATTAGTGAGCGTGAAGCGTCTCTAAATAGTACGCAAATAAGAGTAATTTGCAAAAGCTGTTTCGTCAGTATGTATACACTCTTACAGCTGAGAGCGATGCGGGGATGGTAGAGGAAAACGAGTGGGGGGAATACAATTGGAAAGACGTGTGCCAGTTAATCGATGCGCTATAGTTCTTCCTTCTTTTCTGAACCCGAAGCTACGAGAACATTCTACTTGTCTCTGGAAAGCGGTACCATGTTCTATTCTCTGGCAGTGGGGTGACGCTTCCGGCAGGAACCACTCAACATCCCACGTGGTGTGTTCAGTCTGCCAGGTCGTCTAGCAGGGGCCGGAAGTATTGCGCCGGGAGTGGTAGTGATAGATGGATCTAGTGATGGGCATAATCGAATGATTTTAAGAATCGAACAATCATTCGATTCTTTGAAAAATAATCGAATTATTTTGAGAAGTAGTAATGAGTCGGTAATAATAGGATATTAATAAGCTCTTACTACTACTATTTAAAAGTAGCTACTAGTTGCTGGTTTTGTTTTGTGTTTCTATCCTCTTCACAGCGTTGCCAGATTTCCCGACACGCATTCCTTTGCGTTTGCAGCTTATCAACACTTGCCTATTATTTAGTTCCTTGTGCCGGTGTCAAAAACCAAAGTACAACCACAACAAAATACTATACAGTGAATGCATCAGTCACATAAGTACCTCACCATTAATAGAAATACTTTTTCGTAATAATAATAATAATAATAATCACATAAATTATATACGTCTCAATTTGTGTTTAAGAGTCGAAATAATTGACTTTCTAATATTTGTTAAACATACAAAATTATAAGCTTACAATCCTATTTATATATCTGGTAAGTGATGAGATATTTTCTATTTGAATATCTGAATCAGTTGATTATATGCCGCTTGGAAGCTTCACTTAGAGTCAAACAATTTACTACTCGACAAACGGTGACATAAGTTTGCTATGTAATGAATAATGATGTTTTGAGTACAGTTATAAAAAGTTAAAATTATTTTAATGAGTAATAGGATAATATTAGATCAATATTACGGCTGGGCAATGTTTTATTAAATACATAAAAAAATATACACCTATCTATTTAAAGGAAATGTACATTTTAAAAGAAACGGTCTACTTAGTATAAACTATATAGCAAAATAATCGAATCAATTTGTAAATTTCATTCTAATTAATTTTAGTTGCTATTCTATTGTAAGCTGTACAACCACTTACACTTTGTATTAAATTAGCCTCAGAATGATTTGAAAGGGCAAGGTCGATTACTATATGTATCAGAACAGCACAATCAAACAGGTGGCAGTGGAAAGTTGATGATAAACCTTAATTGTATTATTTACTATTAATAATAATTATACTATTCATTGACTTGTAACTCAGCGAGATGTTAAACATGAGACATGATGTTAAGGTGTCAGTTACTTACATGAGACATGATACTGAGGTACCTGTTATCTGCATTAAATACGATTCTTAGGTGCCTGTTACTTGTATGAGTCATGATATTTAAGTGCCTGTTACTTGCATGAGACATGATGTTAAGATGCTTGTTACTTACATGAGACATGATACTGGGGTGCCTGTTATCTGCATTAAATACGATTTTTAGGTTCCTGTTACTTGTATGAGTCATGATTTTGATGTGCCTGTTACTTGTCTGAGACATGATGTTGAGAAGCCTGTTAGTTACATGAGACACGATGTTGAGGTGCCTTCTCCCTAAAAAAAACACGTTGTTAACGAAGAGTTGAGACATTTTTTGGAATATTAAAAAACTTCGCTCATTCATGATTATTATAAAACTTGTATCACATTTTTATTTAGTTACCATTTTGGGATTATCTCACAAATATTGAGATTTAATCTTGCTTGCGAGATCATGCGTCAATCTCAGTCGAATTTAATTTAGTTACTCGTAGGGTTTAATACCATCTTCAGACGTGATCTGGAGTGGTGTGGCATTTGCAATCAATAGTTCATAGACCATATATGATATTATTTTATTTAAGTTTGGTGGGTTCTAAAATTTGTACAATTTACATGAAAATCAGATAGAGTAGGTTATAAGTTGTTTACACATTATTAAATGGTTTTGTTATAAATAGTCTCATTGACGTTGGGAATTTGTAAATAATTTATTAAGTAAATAATTTTGGATGGAATAAAATAATAAACTTCTTTCAAGCTCATCTCGACACAAAAATAATATTTATTAGTAAAATAATTGGTCTAAATCAGATTTAAATTTCTAGCGTGTCTTTAAGAAGCACTTTAGACCAAAATTTAGCGAACCAATTAAAATTAAGGGGATTATTCTTTGATGTTGCATTTCTGTCAGTAAATGTTTCATCTTCTAAAAAACAAAAGCGAATTTAAATTAATTTCCCTAAAAAAAACCCACCCACCTTGCCTGGCCTTCTACCTTATCATATCTTCATAAACTCTTTATTTCATCTAAGCCGTTAGCTCACTAACAACCTTGCACTTGGTTTTGAAAACGTTCGCTTGGAAATAATTTTCTTGGATTTATCCTCTCCTTTTATTATAGAGTGACCCTTTAATAACATGTTTTTATTTTAGAGTAAAGTACTTGAAAATCTCGTGCCATCTAATGTTTTAAAATATATCAAGAATGTATAAAATGATAAGGATTATCGGATTGCAATGTTCAAACGATACCACACACTGGACACAAAATAGAACACTTGAAGACTTTATGAGCTCTTGTGTCAAACAAACCTTAACACGACGTTGAATATTAGGCGCAAGTATAGGTTAAAGTTTGATATCCACTAATATTTCACATAGCTATTGTATATATATTTTTAAAAAATTAAGAATATTCACTCTTTTTTTAATTTCTTTGATAAACACTAGAAAAAATGTTTGGGTTTGGGTGTCGAATATGGATCCACAATATAATCCATGACATTTGATAAATATTTTAGAAATAAATAGTACGGAACTCCACACGGACTTTCTCGTTCTATTGTTTAAAAATGGAGATATTTACTCAAAACTCATAATCTAATATATACTAGCAAAAATAAGAACAAATTGCGCTATGTATACGTAAAACATTTTTTGACTCACGGTTTTAAATTTTTTTCATTTTATTTTTAAAGAATTAATGTCTTGATTTGTATGTTTGGACAAATAAAAAATATCAATATTGGGTCCCAAAGGGTCAACACTTCGTATTAAAATTTTGAGTTCCAGTTAAATTTTCGGCACTTTACTAAGGGATGCACATATTATGGTTGTCGCATTGCTATTAAATTACTTTTTTAATTTTGACCAATAAAATATGTAACTATTGATTATTGAGTCTAAAATGAGAGAGATAGATAATTGCTGTACCAAAGGCGGATCCAGGACGGGGGTGGCGGCGCCCGCCCCCCTTCAAGATATTAAACAAATAAAATCAATGTTAAATTCACTACTAGTTTAATTGTCACGTAATACAAACTCACAAACTATATTTCATTTTTTAAATTGTTATGGGTAATATTATTTAATGATTAATATATGGTATTAATTATAAATACTTAAGACAATCACATTAAGTATTAAATGGTGAAAATAGGAATTAATGAAACCACCCAAATTTAAGTTGCGCAACTCTCACCTTGTTGAAGAGTCATTGTTAAGGTTTAAATTTATTTTATCATTTTTATTATTACTATTTCAATGATTAATAATAAGTAAAGATCTTTAAAATAATTTATTCTTAAATAACTTGCCTTAAACAAAATCTTTGAATAATGCTAAACCAACATAACGTGTTAGTATGGCTTAGTGATAAAATTTCGATTTAGAATGGGAAATAACTAGCTATACTATAGAGTGAAGTTAAAGTTCGATTGTTCAAAATCAGAATAGTTCCATCTATTTTGTATAATTGATTGAATAGCTAGAATCTATTTATATAATAATTTTATAATGTATAATCTTATATTTCTATTAACAATCAATATTTGTTTATTTTCTTATTATTTGCTATTAATAGATTTCAATACTAACTGTAAGTTTTGAGTTATACCCTTCATTATAGGATTATTCTAGAATTTAGCGCTACGCTGAAAAATTACTTAGATATTTACTCTAGAATTATGAAGTATTTTATGTCAAAATTTCTTGAGGTGCCCCCTTCCACTCTCAAACTCGATCCCAATGGGAGCATCCACATCCTCCCCCCTCACGAAAATCCTGGATTCACCCCTGTGTTATCAAACATTTCCCCTAAGAGGTCAAAGTAAAAACAACATCAACTTCTTGAAAGACTTACTTATTTGCTTACTCTATAGCATTAGAAAATTATTGCGTCTATATTTAAGTAGTATCTCTACACAACTAAAGATCACAAAATTGTATGAATATATCTGCCAATATATCAGAAACTAATGGTTGTATAGAGATATATTTCAAATAAATGTTTTTTTTTATTTTTAATAGTACTAAAGTTTTACAATGAAAAGTTATTTAGTATCTCTAATAGTTGCGGAGATAAGTAAATGTTTGATTCTGTAGAGTACCCTAAAAATTATTTTCATGGGAAAATGAAAAAAGCCAATTTTTTTATAATCTCAATCAACGCCTAGATACGAATTTTAATCAAAATCGTTATAGCGGATTTTGATAGAATGGAATTTTTCTCTTTTCACCCTTTAGTAAATTGCTTTTAATTTTAGGGTTGGACAGACCCACAAACAGGCGGTTTTGCAAAAACAAATTTTTAGGGTTCGGGTTATCATGAAACGTTGACATCCATCAACATTTTGGGTTAGTTTCTTAAGGTCACATTAGTTTATTGATTTTATCCCTTTTTGCCCTCAGTAAACTACCCTTAATTTTAGGGATAGATATCCAATTCCAAAAACCACTCGAGTCAACCCTGTGAAAACCTAGATACCCAGCTTTAGCCCAATCGCTAAAATTTTTAAGGCTCTAGTCCGGGTATAGACAAAGAGACAGACAGACAGACGGAAATTCATAAACAACACTTTGGGATTCGTGGGGTCATGAAAGGTCGACATTTATCAAAATCTCGAGTTTAATTTTTTTTGACGATCACAATACTTTCTCTACCTGTAAGATAGCGAGAAAGTAAAAAAGAGTCCAACTGTGGAGGAAATCTCTTCAGAACATTTTAAAATTCACCTTGATGCTTTAAAAGTGAATAAATTCCTTACTCCCGTTTGGAAGATTTAAGACGAGTGTTTGTGTAGTTCTGGATGGAGTCAACTTTATCATGGAAAAGTAGGGAAAATAATACATGTGGCGAAGTGAGGGGATATCTGTAACTTAATTTAAGTGAATGTATAAGATCAAATATATTTCAATAAAAAGTATCTATATCGTAAAAAATTAATTAATAAATTTTTGCTATTTTAATTTTACATTGCAGTACATATATATACATATAAATATATATTTATATATTACCTTATGGTATACATATAGCATAAAGTAAAATTAACCATACATATATATAGTATAGACATATATAATATTTATATATATATATATATATACAAATCTAAATATTTATATTATTATTTAATTATTGGATGGTCAAAATGTTCGTTTTCATTTCACAAAAATATCACATTAATAAGGATATACTAAACAATAAATTTATCTACAACAATGCATTTTTAAAACTACTTATTATTTGAGCACAACGTACTACTACCTGTTCAGGTTGTACACCTTTTACAACAATGCCAGTATACATCTTCAAATGTTTTTAGTACTTTAAAAGGAACTCATATATAGGCCTACATGTGGATCATACTCGTGGTAAATTGAATTTATGATGACCGAAGTTTGGAGTTTAAATCTCAGCTCGATAAACTTGGGATGGTTTACTTAATACTTATCAACGGTCATGTGGGTGCAACTCCTCTCTATCATCCTACTCATCCTTAGGCCAATACAACACTAGGATACACTGCTGACAGTGCTGCCGTTTATGAAAGAAATAAAATAGTGATTCAACACACACCTGGCATTGTTGCCAGTCAGATAGAGATGCCAGTCCATATGACGAGACTTTACACTAGTGCCATAAGAATACACAGAGTTAGATAAATGTGACGGACCCTACAAATGCTAACAGTAACAGCAATGCCAGTAGAGATGCCGTGGCATCCTAGAGTGATAAAAACAAACTCGTATATTAATACTTCAAATAAGACTTGTTTTAAGGCGTGTGAGCTAACAAATTTATATCATAAAATAAAACAAATGCATATATTATATATCCGTTTTTACCTTTCATACCATGATAAAAGCAGCCTATACTTACAAAATTATTTAATTTTTTTTAAAATCAAAATTCACATATTGCATTTTGTTTGGAAGTTTAAAAAAATGTTACTATTAGTATATGTTCAACATCTTAATAAATAAATTCAATATTTGATCAAATTGATAGAAAATTAACTTATATTACAACGCTTACATACTCTATGGCATCAGGAAAGCAAAGGTTCATTGCCACGCTTACAAAAGTACAACACTTATTATTGTCTTAAACTAGTTCTATCCAGTCATCTCATTATATCCTATCCCTATCTTGAGCTAGTCCCATCCATTCCACCTTATTATATTATATCCCTATCTTGAGCTATATCCATACAGTCTGCCCCATGACATCCGATCACTATTTTGTGCTAGTTATATCTATTCTACCTCATTACACCCCATTCCAATATTGAATCAGCTATATCCTGGTCACAAAATGTCATCACATTCTTATCTTGAGCTAGCTATAACCAGTTCATTTGATTTCACACCATCCCAACCTTGAGCTAGATCTATGCACATTACTAGGTCCATTCTAAGGTTATCATCCCGCGTACGTATAGGCCCTCCCGTAGAACTCTTTCCATTAGTTTTAACAGACAACTTGTTTTAAGGCGTGTGAGCTAACAAATTTATATCATAAAATAAAACAAATGCATATATTATATATCCGTTTTTACCTTTCATACCATGATAAAAGCAGCCTATACTTACAAAATTATTTAATTTTTTTTAAAATCAAAATTCACATATTGCATTTTGTTTGGAAGTTTAAAAAAATGTTACTATTAGTATATGTTCAACATCTTAATAAATAAATTCAATATTTGATCAAATTGATAGAAAATTAACTTATATTACAACGCTTACATACTCTATGGCATCAGGAAAGCAAAGGTTCATTGCCACGCTTACAAAAGTACAACACTTATTATTGTCTTAAACTAGTTCTATCCAGTCATCTCATTATATCCTATCCCTATCTTGAGCTAGTCCCATCCATTCCACCTTATTATATTATATCCCTATCTTGAGCTATATCCATACAGTCTGCCCCATGACATCCGATCACTATTTTGTGCTAGTTATATCTATTCTACCTCATTACACCCCATTCCAATATTGAATCAGCTATATCCTGGTCACAAAATGTCATCACATTCTTATCTTGAGCTAGCTATAACCAGTTCATTTGATTTCACACCATCCCAACCTTGAGCTAGATCTATGCACATTACTAGGTCCATTCTAAGGTTATCATCCCGCGTACGTATAGGCCCTCCCGTAGAACTCTTTCCATTAGTTTTAACAGACAATACATTAAACTCTGTTCTAGTTTCTTCCATTCCCGCTGCATGACCACTGCTTGTGAGGTGTGATTAAAACAACAATATATAGTGATGTTTACAAAGCATGTTTCTTATCATTCCACTCTCAATTGCCTTCATCTCTTTTTAAATTAAATATTTTTCAAAGTATAATGCTATCGAACACCTTAAATTTATCTTCTTTATATAAAGTATGAGATTATGATTCAGAACTTAAAGAATACATTTTTTATGGCAACATATTTAACACTTTTAATGTCTATATTTCTTATTGTTTACCGCTTGATAAACTTCAACTAATGTCTATAAATTTCCAAATTCTAAAATAAAACTATGTAAAATAAATGGTACGGTGCATCGCACAAACTTTCTCTATTATTATATATTAGATAATATATATTTATGTATAATATTAATAGAGACATTAACTTAAACCTCGTAAGATTTATTAACCAAAGTAATATAAATTGCTACAGAAACAATTCAATAAAGAGAGTCAATGGAATAATTATCATTGTTATATAAACATTAAGAAAATAAGATCAGCTATGTCTATCAAACATAATAACGATCAATTTAATATAAAAATGTGATGCATAAAAATTAATATTTTGGCTTACATCTAAAAACTATTGAATTAAAAAAATGTGTACATTGAATAGAACAACAGCTTAACAATGATAAGTTATTTCATATCTCAAATAGTTGATACATATTTAAATATTTGCTTATGTAAAGTTCCCTCAATATCCTTTTCATGGTAAATTTTTTGTTTGTAAAATTAAACAGTGTCTGGACACAAAATATAATTATAATCGGTATGGTGAATTTTTAGAATATTTTATTTTTTCACTTTTTGCCATTCATTCAAATACCCTTAATCTTCCAGGTTTGATATCTAACTCCAAAAACTCCTCGTGATAACCCTTTGAAAACCTTGGATACCAGGCTTTAACCCGATCGGTAAAATGGTTTCGTATATAGTCCGAGATACAGACTGAAAGACGCCACCATGAAAACAAAATTTCTGTTTCAGCAGGTCATGAAACGTTGATATTTATCAAAATACTTAGTTTATTTTTTGACAATTACAATACCACTCTCTCTGATAAGGGAACAAATAAAATATATCTTTTTTAATAAACGCCCCCCCCCCCAAAAAAAAAAATATACTTGAAAAAATCTTTAGATTGTAATGAATTTTACTGTCACCACGCATATTAATGTCTAACTAGTTTGTTATTGCCTAAATAAAGATTTTAAATTAATTAAAAAAACTCAGAGTAATTAGTAAAAAATTATTATAAAAAGTTGTTTTTAAACATTTATTCACAGGAATTTAAAATAAAATTTAATTTGTATAGTTTTTAACAAATTTATAGCTCTTATTTATCTTATTTTAAACATCATAAGCAGCAACAATATCACGTGACGTCATGATCGTCTAGACCAGTTTATCGGTAATAGAGGGGGATAAAGGATTACAGAGTTTTTTTTCTTTAATGTTGCCTGCTTACCCAAAACCCAAAAATAAAATATTAAACTTATTCAGGACTATCCCATGAGTTTTATAAATGCAGATATCCTGGACAGGTATTAGACGCAATGCGAAGAAACATCATTATTATAATATCATATTTTTAATTTTTTGAAGTTGTACAAACTTTAAAATAACGAGCAACAGGCTCATTGGTTCCATTAATCTTTCTTACTTCGAAAATAAAATTATTTAAATTTATCCCTAACTATTATTGAACACAACCAAATTTGCATAGCTTCTTAGTATAATTTTTATTTTCTTCCTAGCACTAACCATGATTAGTCTAAAAACAATGACTCTAATTAACTCAACTGAACCGATATTTGTTCTTGGTTTTTCACGGGATATTCTTTTTCTATAATGAGTCACTTGTTTCTCAATACAAGCAGTAAACCAACAACCCTCTCACTCAAAGTCAAATGCCGAGGGCTATGTTTACTTGTGATACTGTATTTCCTCTTCTACAACAGGCCAAATATATTGCATGTCGATATTTGAACAAGGGAATTTTTTTCTTAAACAAAGTGCACAACACATAAGATAAGTTTCACAGCAACATTCCAAGATAAGTTTTTGTTTCCGATAAATCTACAGAAAAAACTTAATATTAAATCATTTTACTGATATAATTGAATGTAGCCGAACGTAAACGTACTATTTTTAAAACATTGCAAAACAAATTATTTTTTATTTTCAATAAATTGGGAACCATGGGCCTAATAAACAAATATTTTTTAAAGTTGTTTTGTATAAGTGAAAACAGGTTGAATAAAGTTTCCTTAGTGGCGTAAGTTTGTCTCGATAGTTTACCATCGTTGAATGTTGTGTTTCATTTCCCAATGATTTCCATGTAATAGAATAATCATCTTATTGATACTATCCCATACAATTTATTAAAAAGAGACAAACAAAAACCAATCAATCCCTTAGCTAAAAATAAAAAATATATATGTCTTAGCTAAACATAAAAAATAAGTTTGCTTATTGACTTTTAAACCTATATTTTAATTTTACGTTGTTTTAAAAAAAATCAAAGCACAGATGATTGATATAATAGAACATGTGGACTAAACGTTAATCTCGTCTCAATTTTTTTATTTGGTAGGTGAGTTCCTGGCTATTTTAACAGTTGGGCGTACAAATGGTGTGTTTTCCTTAGTTATTTTCCCACATTCCTCCACTCAAATGAGGGTAAATTACCTTTGATTATACCTTACTATCTCTATTTCATCAATTGAAATGTATATAGATTGGACGGTTAGTAAAAGTGTGATTATATATAGCACACGAGTGGGGCATTAGCGCACTTACTTAAACTCCTAAACGCCCTATTTTGGCTGCATTCGCGACACCTGTATACAAAATTCAAGCGATATATCGGCATCATATTAAAAACATATCTTTATAATCAAGATCATAAGTGTTTATAGTTCGGATTTCATACAGTAACTTTATGTGTGGAGAGTCAAATATCTGAAAGCCTTAGAAAATTATTAGCTCCCTGAAACCTTGATAAAAATAAGTCATTATTTTAAAAATTGAAATAATAAATCAAATATTAAAATAAATAAGATATGAATCTTTAAAAATATTAACCAAAACTATGTTTAGACTCATTAATCCATAAAATTAAATATTGATAGATAAAAAAGAACCAGGCAAATCATAATAGTACATGGTAGGTTTAATATAAGCAAACAAATATTATGTTAAACACGTAACATAAATAATTAAGTAAATGGTTTACTGGAAATTTAACAAGTTAAAAGAATAAATGAGAAAGGTAAAACATTAAATTAATGTTATAATAAAAGAGTATTAATAATTATGAGATAAAAAATATAAAATTTCAAAGGTAGTTCGGATATCACGAGTAAAATAAAGAAGAGATGAAAAGCAAGTCTCCATTGAAAGAGGAGCTGAAAAAAATACAGAGATAAAATGAAAGACCTGCTAAGAGAGAAACTAAAATAGACAGATGAGAAAGATTGAAGGGTACAGCTTGTAAGGAGGGTGTACTCCTGTTTGTCTCGGATGGGTGCTGTGTCAGTTTACAAAGTGGGAGACTTTAAGTGGGATTGAAAGAACGAACACATATGAAGTGGCCTCTCATTTACCACCTATACCCTCCCTCCCACTTCAATCCCTCTCTCTAGAAGATACACAGCCGAACACTCTCACATCTTTCTATTTTCAGACACACTCTACCTCACACAAACAAACCACAAAAAGAACACACTCAATTCTAAATAACTACTGTAGAATGGTCTTATATAATTTAATTTGTTTATAATTCTATCAAAACGTATCAATATCACTAGAGAAGCCAATACACACTTTATATTTTTAAGAATATTTGGATTAAATATTTTTTACTAATATTATTATAGAAACAACCTTTAATAGTGACAAAATTTAGGTTATCAAATTTCCAAATACTCCTTAAAAATGATTCAATAAATGTTAATGAAGGATATCATCAATTGTTAATTACATCTAGTTTTGAATTAAATCAGAATTTATCATTTATTTAAATAAAAAAATAATTAAATTTGATTTACTGTTATTTAATCAATTATTTTTCTAGTATAACTACATATATTATTTATTATTGACACATTGTGCCTCTAAATTAACTAGCTTTGTTATTTTGGTTAAAAATATTAATCAAGAGCAAAAATAAAACCTGTAATCAAAAACATCTGTTCCTATGTCATAGACTATCTATCTAAAATAATGAAGGCATGGACAACAGCTCTATAAAAATAATTCCCCTGAGAGCAAACGTGGTGTAAGTCAAAAATCTTACTTCTTGGGAAAAGAGACTTGAAGTTAAATTTGGTAAAATTCAAATAACTAAGATGGAAAATTTTCCTCTTTAAATCTTACTTAAAAATATATATTTCAAGCTAATAATGTAACTTTGCTTAAACATTTTTGAATATCATTCAAATTTGCTCATAGTCTTTGGAGCTACACAACATTTGCAGTTAGCATTTGTATTCAAAAATTTATATTTACTGACTTACTCTTTATTGATGGACTTATACCAATTTTGCAGACAATATTAATTAGGTAATGTATACTTACTATGTATAAAAAACGTATCTGTAAAAAATGTATTCACAATAGAGAAGTAACATGAACATTTTAATAATGTATTCATTATTATAAAACACGGCGTACAAAATGTAGACACTTAAGAATCTGCTTGAGTTGACTCATTCAATTCCCCATTCTCTTCAAGATCTTTATCAACACTTTCCAAAGGTCCGATTTCTGTGGCGTCTTGTGACATTTTCAGAGAAGTGCCCAGGAGGTATGTATGGGAGTAAGTCAAGCATATCACCTTTCATTTGCCGCTGTTACTGTTCTAGGTGCATTAAAAAGCCTTCTTTGTTTGATGGCTGAATATGATTGTTGGTTGTTTTTTGCTGGTGGCAAGATTATTTGATCAAATTCCATGTCATGATTTAAGGTTTCCTTATAAAACAACACGTATGGGCTTTCTTTTGTGAACCTCATCCACTGATTATGAAGCCAACTAACCGGAAACCTATAATAATTGTTTATCCTTCTTATCACTGCTTTTTCAAGCTTCACTATAGATTTGAAATCCTCTTTTGCCATTATGTGAACTTGAAATTTGTTTTTTCTTCTGGAAATGTGAATAGTTTCATACCAGTCAGATAGAATAAAGTGAAATTTATTCTTGGCAGTAGATTCAATGTTTCCCCAATCTGAATCATTTTTTATATAAGAGTGTCAAGAAACCAGAAATTTATGATCTATCACGGAAATGTCATTGTTAGAGTCCATCAAAATACTCATCCACGTTAATGCTAACTCAATATTGCGGTTTTGTCCTGTGCAGCTCTAACTGAATGCAATAAGGTGCTTTTTGCCAACTGCCTCATTATTAATTATGTAATTATAGAGATTAATCTATTTCCTGGGATCCTCTTGTGGCGACAGTCTCGTCCCAAACATACATATAGGCTTTGTTAGTTTCTAAATTGTATACACCCAAATTGTAGCATTATATATTTATTTTATAATGTGCCTTCTTACAGGCACACTTTTTCATTTGGCACTGTTTATTTGAGACTATACACTGGAAAACATGCAATGTTTAAAGGAACCAATTCATTTGTTGACCAGCCAAATATACTTTCTTTCTCTTTATGACGATCTGTGTATTTTAGTGAATATTTAAAAAAATATTTCATTAGTAAATAAATTGTATCATAAAATAATATCTTTGTTTTTATATTTTTTCCTTAAGTTCTGATAATTATGATACAAAACGATTAATTTTTTTCACATTCAATCTTGTTTTGGCAAGAAAATTAATACTATGAGAATATTTACAGCTTTATTAATTTTATTTATCAAGGTAAAAGTGACATAAGAAACTTTGATAATAAAAATATGTTCCACAACTCAGCTTACTGTTTTGAATCTAATATAGCTACGTTCAGTTTCTTGAATAATAGTAAATGTGCTATTAATAGACTACTAAAAGTGATAGGACCAGCATAGTTAAAGATTTGGTTACAACTGGAAATGCCTAATCTGGTGTCATCTTTATAAGTTCTCGGACTGTTTCATCGTCCAATTCACCGCTTTGATCATCTGATTAATCACTTTGACTACTTAAAAATTGTTCTGGCAAATTTTTCTTTAAAAGTAAAAAGAGAAGAGTAAAAAATGTATTTAATGAATATTAATTACATATATTTTTAAAATTATGTAAATTGACGCTGATTAAGATTAACCTACTTGTATTAGTAGATTGTTCACTTACGCGTAGATTTAGCTCTTCTCACTCGAAAACTTCTGAACAAAAAGTTGTTTGAAGAAAAATAACAGTAGTTTTATATTTGGGTCAGCGTTCTTTAAACGAAGTACAATATTCTCCTCGATTATATAAAATTAAAGCGTCCGTTGAAGGCGTGTTGAATATGAATATCGGAGCGTTTATTTTTCTAGTAGGCTATTATCAACAAACCAATTATAATGTTACCAAACTATACGGATTTTCTCTTTTATTATATGAAAACAACAACTTTTAATAATATACCAATTATAGGAAAATGTTAATGCGTTAAACGCATTTGTCCTATATTTAAGGGAATAACGACCACACAAAACTAGTGAATAGCAGACATGCAAACCACATTATATGAGTATGGAATTTAGTCCGAGTACCCACCATTGTTGATATCTCTTGGCTATAAGAATACTACGTATTATACGTGAGAAGCAATGAGTTGGCAGAATCTTTGGATGAGATAATAACTGTATCCCTGAGTTCCTTGCAAATTCAATTTTAGATCTACATTAAAAAGTGAGTAGATTTAAAGAGAAATAATTGCATGCTATATTTTATAATAATCGAAACAAAGAGCGTGTATACTGACTGGAGGGACACCATCAAAGAGTGTGCAAAGATAAGTTAAATTTAAAAAATATTTTTCAAGAAACAACGTTAGTAAGCTTAAGAATGTTTGTTAGTAAGGAGTTTGAAGCTTAAAGTAACTACCATTATTTTATTATATTTGCAAAATAATATAATAGTTTTTAATTTAAATTCAATTATTCATGGTAGGCCTTTTAATTTTTACAATTATTGGAATATTATTTTATTTGATTTTGTAAATATATGAATATATTTAAACTAAAAATGCATAGTGATATTTAATATTTTCTAAAGTTTTTAAACTTTACTAAACGTGAATGATGTTTTAAAAATGTTGGTCTAATTTCTTAAAATTAATCTACCCATATCACCAATATTTATGGTAATTCAACAATATAACATGCGTTGTACATGTTTAAAAAGTGTGTAATTATAAGCTGAAGGAGTGAAGATTAAAAGGGAATCAAATTGATAAAAGTGACGTACACACAACAATCAAGTATTCTCCCAATCATACAATTTAATCCACTCTCACAAAATATTAGCGTGGAAAGTAACTTTTAATAAATCTATATATTAATTGTCTGACACACTAACTTATATTCAATTTTCTGTTACAGCATGCAAGATTTTGGAATAATATTTACACGTAAACAGAATTATACCGTTACTATCATGAAAAATCCTTTCCTATTGATCAAATTCGTTTGAATCATTATTACTAAATTTTTATATTTTAATATAAGTAATAATATTCAGAGACTATTAATTTTAGTGGTAGAATGAAAATCGTAATTTAGCCTTTAAATATGGCTATATAGGTCTAAATATCAATTATTAATTAAATTCATCAAACTGTTATGGCTGAAACCCTATTTATAGAGAGTAACACAAACGGATAGAGAAGCCGATTGATATTTAAGATCAAATGGCTTAGATTGAGCTTGTACAAAATGTCCATAACCATAATTATCTTGAGGTTAGTATTTTCACTACTAAAACAATTTTCTCTTGATGATAAAGTGGAATTCCAAGAAAGTGTTTTTTTTTATTTTATAGTTTATAAACAATTCTAGGTCAAGAATTTCACAATTAAAACCTTTTATCTATATTATAAACTAGAAATGATAGAAATAGTTGATTTGTAATATCGTGTATAGTTAATTTCTAAAGTAACACATTTTAAAGCACAGAATATGAAATCACATTACTTTGTTTCGTCTGTCTTTTTCAAAGTGATATATTTATTGGTTTGATGTTAGAGGAAATTAATTGATTTATATTAATGAGGTCGTACCGGTGAGTCATCATTCAAACTGCATATCGCAATACAAGGCCAGAAACTGTGCGTAGCAGACACTATGCTTATTAAGGCTAGGTATTTTATATTAGTTTGTAGCAATATTTCAATTTATATTGAAGATAATATTTTAATATATTGAAGCAAACCAAAACAAAAATACTACAATTTGTCAATAGATACATTTATAAATACATACAAATCTTCATTTGTAATTTGGGATATGTTTTTACTAAAGTCCCTCGTTCTAAATATCCCCCTAAATCATGATGATTTCTCCAAAGTGCACTCAAGACATTTCCAAAACACTACGGAAGCTCAACAAAACCGTTAACCTTACATTCTACAATAATCAGATTGCTGGAAATTATAATATTAAGTTATGAATTAAAGTAAAATATAAAACCAAAACTACACGTTTTAATAAAAAATTAACTCGTTACTAAAATTTTATTGTATTGACAATTGAATTTTTAACTTCTTAATTTTGATTGCTTAGAAAAAATTATATATGGTTACATTTAAACTGCTGCTCATTCAAAGTTTAGTAATATTATAACTCTCGATATGAACCGAAAATATGTAACCACTTTACCTTTTCCAGTAATACGAGAACTTCTATATATTTCTTTTTTATTTTTGGTCTAAAACTAGGAATTAAATTACCATCTATCCATTATTCAGTTAGCATCGCTACCAAGATGAGGAAGAAATGTTTTTTCTTCACTGATACTACTCTCCAAGGATTTAA
The DNA here is from genome assembly GCA_902151455.1 of Timema bartmani. NCBI lineage: Eukaryota > Metazoa > Arthropoda > Insecta > Phasmatodea > Timematidae > Timema > Timema bartmani. The sequence continues at coordinate 69,110 of CABFWB010001586.1, forward strand.
AGCGTATTTTCTAGCGTTGTAACTTGAAAAAATACTTTAAAAAATCTACCTAATCTAAGGCCAAACTCTAGGAACCAGGCACTAAATTGACTGTCAAACAGGGAAATATTCATTTATAAATGGTATAGTCGGTTTTAGATCACGGCAAGGTCCCTAAGAATTGAGATCTTTCTATCAAAATACTCGGACTTAGAATTCTACATAAATAAATTTGATAAAATAGAGTTACGATGACTGTTTTAGCTGTTTTCATTATTTGTCACCTCGAAAATCTTTCAAATTTAATGTATTTTATAACTGTGTGTTGGTCCCTTTTGTAAATATTTTTAAAGAGCTATTGTTACTTTTAACATATAATAAAAAGCTAATATATTAACTACGAAAATTTTGGTTTCCCTCTTTACCAATTTATGCGTTTTTTACAATTTTCATTCAAGGTGTTTCAAATACAGATAGAGGTTTAGGTTTATAGCTAAACAAATCTAATCGGTTTTGTATGTAAGGGTTCAACCAACTGCCATAGAAATCTATTTTTGCCTGAAAATTTTGTTTCCTGCAACATTTTATATGTACTGTACATAACTGTTTTTTTTTTGTTTTTTTTTCCATCTTGCATCTCTCAGTGAGTATATGGTCTTATACATTCTGATCTTTAACTAAATGTTTCCTTATCTTTTCATGGTGTGAAAGTTGAAGAAGAATGATCTAGTTACACAAAAGATAGCAGCTCATGACTTCCAAAATTCTACCTATTATTTTGCTTTCACAAATTTAATAGGCCTACCAAATTAGTAGGACCAAACTCACATTGCTTAAAGGTAAAATAATATACTAATTTTTGCAAATCTCCGTCCAACCATAGAGTTTTAAGCTTAAATTAATGCTATTTGATTTCATTTCCATTAAAACTTTTTTCTTATAATAGTTTATTAATTTTATTACAAAAATTTGAGATGCAATCAAATAAATATAGTTACAATACGTTTATAAGGATATAAAAATGCACTTCAGGCCTCGTCATACACAATTATTAAATCATTTTTAATAACTTATTAAGTTCTCGTTTTAGTTTAGCTGAAATCAAATATTGGGCTCAAATTCCTTTATTGGATAACCTATAATGCTTCACTTACCTACTTATTTAGTTAATAATATATTTTAGTTTCAATATGTTAAAACTATTTTTTGACAAATCTTGTTTATAATTAATATATTTTCAAGAATAAATTTGAAAAATCCATTTAAGAGATTGTGTGCAAACTGTATTAATTTTGTAAGTTAAGGCTGCAACTCTTTCCCAGTTACCACTTCTCAGTATTCACGTATGTTTTAATTACACTAAAAATAGTTATAATAATTAGTAATCCCTTTTAATAGTATTATGAAATATCAAAACACAGCTACGTTTCTCAAGAAAGAAGAAAAAAATATTTTTATTATGACCTTTGTTAAATGGAAATAATTTAATTGTAAAACTAGTTACTTATATATTAATTACTTTCAAATTGAGAATCATCCCCTGAATTAAAATATGTTGAATGCATATTTTTAAATCAAAGTAGTACTTAACTTGATTCTTTGCACCGGATACGATGAAAAGTGTGTTACTTCCTGATTTACTGATGATGAGCTCGGACTGACAAGATAAAATGATTACTACCGTTGGGTGACAATAGTTCATCCCGGCGGAGTTCCTGTGTGTCTTCACTTGCGCTCAAAGGGTGGAAACCACCCTTTAAATCATCCCCCTATCTCCCTTCCGAGTCCCCATCTCGGGGTGTGGGTCTTCATTTAGTATTCATAGCGCAAGGAAGCTATAGTGTAAGTATTGAAAGTCAGAGGATACCATTCAAGTAAATATCATACAAAACCTCTAACTAAGATTCCAATATTGGTATTTTAGGACAAGTAGCTTTTTTTGGGTTGTTAGAGCCTCGGACTGAAAGATTATTTTAATACTTCCTTCGTCTAAAGATACATGAAGAGGGTTGGTTAGATTTCCTTCCCCCCCACAATATAATTCTAAAATAAATTATGCGACACGATCGTACACATTTTCTTCAATAGTATAATATTATAGTTTGAAATCAAATTTTCGATATATTTTATTCACTTAAATACTTTTCGGGTCATTCTTCCTTATAAAACAAACATAAAATTTGTTAAATACCTACAGTAAACACTCATAAAGTCATCGATGTATTTACTATAAATAAAATTGTACAAATTATTTTCTCAAATTTCCATAATTAGTTATTAGTAAAATACCCCTAAATTATTGATATTTGAAAATTAAATATAATCTTAGAAATCATCTAAAATAATTTGCAAAAATCCTTTTAAAATAGATAATTAAGGTAATTTTCAAAAAATCGAAAATTCTAAAAAATTTATCATAAGTGAACTAAACTTAAACTAAACAAACACGAATAAAATCTGTATAAGAGAAGGTGAGAATGAGAATAAATATAAGATAAAATATAAATAATAGCTAACCACATTTATGAGATTTCATCTGCCTATATTTTTTTAGTGAGGTTTGAAAATTCTACATCAATCTTTCTACCCATTCTCCGGAAGTTAACCCATGTACTGTATTGCACAATCAAATATCTGGGAACATTGTTTACAACCACCATTGTTTATTTTAGTATTTATGAACTAGTTAAATTTGGGTGAACTCATTAGAAAAACTCCACATGTTTCACATAGTAGTGATATAATTTATAATATTGTACACTCATAAGTAGGTAATAACATTTTGTTTCCTGCTTAAACAATTTCTAAAGAAAATAAGCTATACGTGACGAAGCGGTATTATTTATGTTAAATAGTTTATCCAAGAATCAATACTCATTCTCTGGACGTGAGCAAAATATATAATAGGCCTACTAGAATACTTTTAAAAAATAAATTTAATAGGGATGGACAACATTTTTTTAAAAAATATGTTAGTACTTGCTAAATTAACAAAGCTATTCTAGGCCTGTTAATGGCGTTATATTTTAACAATAAATACGCGAGATTGCATTTGATAATTACAATATGTTAGTACTTGCTAAATTAACAAAGCTATTCTAGGCCTGTTAATGGCGTTATATTTTAACCATGAATACAAGAGATTGCATTTGATAATTACCAACCTGGTTCAAACAGAATAACTTAATTAGTTTATAGAGCAGGTTATGTGAGTTTGTGTTTAATTGAAAAATGTATCGCATGTATTCCTAAAGCCTATCTCACGAAGGGCTATTCAAGCAAATAAATACACGATTGTGCTCAATATATAAACCGTTTTTTTTCTTCCTCGCCATCTTACAGGTAGAGATCGTAAAAAAAAAATTGAACTCGAGATTTTGATGAATCTTGAAGTTTCATGACCCATGAATCCGAAAAAGTGGTTTTTGAATTTCCGTCGGTGTATCTGTCTATACTTCCAACTAAATCCTAAAGTATTTTACCGATCAGGCTAAAACTTTTTATCCAAGGTTTTCATAGGGTTGCCCCGAGGAATTTTCGGAATTGATATCCAACCCTAAAATTAAAGGTAGTTTACTGAAGGGCAAAAAGAAAAAAAGTCGATTTTCTCAAAATCGGTTGCAACGATTTTGATTAAATTTAATTTCTAATCAGTTATAAATATTCCAAATAAAAGGGCTACTCTCAATATTTCGGCAAAATGGCTTTAAGGGCTCCAGTCTGATGCGATTTTTTTTATCATAACTCCGAAACAATTTGAGATATGAAGTTACGTATCAAAAAATTAAGAGTAGTTTAGTAAAGGGCGAAAAGAAAAAATCTATTTTCTCAAAATCGGCTTAACGAATTTGATTAAAACTCGTATCCAGGCTCTTATTAAGATTATAAATAAACTGGATATTTTAACTTTCCCATGAAAATTAATTTAAGTTACGTTAGAGAAGCTAAAATTTCCGTATCTCCGCAATTATTTGAGATACTGAATAATATATCATTGAAAAATTGTAGTACTATTACAAATTAAAATTGGTATTCAAACATATTTTTATAAAACAAATAGTTTCTGAGATATTGGCAAATATATTGATAAAATTTTGTGAGATTTATTTGTAAAGAAATACTACTTTAGTGTTAAAACAATAATTTTCCAATGCTTTAGAGTAATTAATATAAGTAAGTCTCTCAAAAAGTTTATGTTACTAATACTTAAACCTCTTAGGGGTAATGGTTGTACAACTATGATGTATCTTCATTTTATACTCAATAATCAATGTTTACATTTTTTTATTTATCAAAATTTATAAATGAGGAATTTATTAGCAATGCCATGACATGAAGTTGTGCAACACCTTATAAAATGTCGAAAATTTTAATACGAAGTGTTGACTCTTGTTGATCCAATATTGATATTTTATCGGTCCAAACATACAAATGAGGGCATTAATTCTTTAAAAATAAAATGATAAAATTTAAAACCGGGACTTAAAAAATGTTTTACATAAATATAGTGCAATTTATTCTTGGGTTTGCTAGTGTAAATTATTTTGTTTCCCATATATTACAAGTTTTGATTAAATATCTCCATTTGTAAATAATAGAGCGAGAAAGTCCGTTTGGAATTCCATACCATTATCTTAATTTTCACTTGACAAAATAAATAATGACTATAAAAATGATTTTAAATTTTATTTACATTCATAGTTTTAATATAAAGTAGAGGTATTTTATTGAAAATTAGTAAACATTTTAAATTCTACCTCTGATTTGGTATGTATTATGCCAACAAATATACGTGTGATGAAAAACCCAATATAAAAATACTCCTACTCAAGAAGAATTTTATTTGATAAGGCTCTTGGCTGCTTAGTATTTAACGTCAAAGACGAAACTACCTTTAGCTAACCAAAAACAATTAGCTGTTAATTTAAAGAGTCACCAAACTTTGTCATGTTATCTTCTGTGAAGTTTCTAACTACACTTTAGCTAAGACATCCAAAGTGAAAGTGATGTGTCTGGGAATCAGTAATGGCTCTCAACGTGTTGTTAGGGAATATTTAACCCATTGAGAATACTTTTTACCTTCAATTGAGTAATATTTATAGTTCCTTTTTTAATTTAAATTGTGGCTAGAGAATGCATCAGTTTACTTCGTGGATTGATTGGATTTTTATAATATTAATATTACTAAATTTTTAGTATTCAGTTGCGAACCTACAGCATCATGAGCTAATATAAACATGATTGCTTCTTGTTTTGGTAAACAAGGATAGTTTCACTTGAAACAAATTACTCTCAATCTATTATACGTGTAGCTATGTAACTTTAAAGACCTTGTAAAGTCTATCAATATTCTGGGTAGATATGACAATACTACTGACATCCAGTTTTATAATATACTATCTGTTTGACCCCTTTCTTTCACGGGTAAAGCTCATCAATAAATTTATCAAATTAGGACGTTCAGCATCCGACTACTAACATAATTTTATAGTTCTTCTTAGAACAATCCTGAGATAACTATTGCAATTTCAAGCCAACTATGGATATAAATATATTAGAGTAAATTAAATTTTGAACAAAATCGTAAATAGCTCACATACTGAGCTCAATTACGAAAGTAAAGTTTTTTTAACTACTAACTAACATAAAAGAAATTAATTAATATACATTGTCACAGAAATGTTTTCTAAAAAAGAGCCAAACAGCTTAGTGAAGAGCATAAATGAGATAATATATTATGTTATAAAAACATATGGGATACATGAGTTTCATGATGTTTTATTAAAGGTCATATTTTTCACTCAGCTATTTAAGTATAAGTATTTATTTGAATGTCACTCCTATGAATGCGTTAGACTATCTTAAATTTTTAGTGATGTAATCGCAACGTTGATTAATACTCTGATATTTGTCATTTGTGTTCCTTTAATCTTAGATTTTTCTTTTGCCTATTAAAAATTGATTCTCTCTACCACATTTAGAATATTTTCCTTTGTTAGTTTGATAAATTTTATAGGTTACCTGCTTTTCATCTATTTCACAGATCCTAAGACTATTTGGAAATCCAAACTTTACAAATTGTATGTTATATGGAATTGTCCTTTTATAAATTTGAATAATTTAAATTTTATATTACATTTAAAATATTTTTCCTTAAAACTAATTTAAATTTTCAAACTCTTATCATTATTGGAAGTGATCTAAGTTTAAATTTCCTTTTTATACCCCCCTGAGAAGTATAGTAATAGTGTATATTAGTTTTGGAAATTTTCAACAAATCAACCCTCCTTTTCCATTTGAAAAGAAACACGGCACAATTGAAGCCAGTTGAGATAAAAGTTTGGAATTATAATCAAAGGTATATCACGCTACCACATACTTAAACCAATTAGTAATAAATAGTTCGTAGATATTCTTTTAAATTAAGAAAAGGGTAAAATTTATTTAGAAGTCTGGCCTAGTTTCTTGAAAAGACACTTTACACTTTCTAATCTACCCAGTTTTAAATTAATTCAAAGTTAAAAGAAAGTAATCATCGACATTTAGAAAGTGAATGCAAAATCTTAAAGGAAAGAAATAAATTCTATCAGAAACAATCGTAACGTCGCTCTCCCCATTAGTTCGAAATTCCAACTATAGAGGTGGTAGCATCGTTTAAAATTCATGGCCCGTCTAACCCTTCGTCGCGACCCTGCCCATCTGAATGTTAAATAACCTTCCCTTTTATTCGTTTTTTCTATCATCGCCTTTTGGAGGTGGAACAAAAAGAAACTATTTCGTTTCAGTGCAAATGATATTTGATGTGTTTCTCTTTCTTTCCTTTTCCTCACGATAAAATACACTTCATTGAGTTGTTTTTTATAATGAGAGAAAATAAGGAAGTGATCTAGAAGGCCTTGGTACCACGCAGTTTCTGACGAGTTGGGTAATAGGCAGGCAATGTTCCCAGATTGATACCGTGTGTTTCTAATTTCTATTTTTCTCTCTTTAAAACTAAGGAAATACTTTATATGTTTAAAGATGAATTATATATATATATATAAAAACACACGGATGAACACAAATTCGACACCAATGTATAAATATTCTCAACGACTAGGAGAGTTTTCAATCATTTATAAAAAGCTGAACAATTTGTGATTTAAGGTTTGACTCAAAATATGTATTTATTGAACAATCTACTTTCCCTTTTAAAAAAAAAAAATTCAATATATATTAAATATATTATCCTTATATATATATATAAGGATAATATATATATATTATACTATAATAAATATATATATATTATATATATAATATATATAATATATATATATTATACATATAATATATATATATAATATATATATATATTATATAATATATAATATATATATATATTATATAATATATAATATATATTATATAATATATATTATATAATAAATATTATATAATATATATAATATATATATATATATTATACTTTTAAGATCATGTTTTGGTCACAGTGTCTCACTACCTAATTGAGGCTAACAATTGTTATTATTATTATTGTTTTCAAACAAATTGTAATAACGACTCCATCGGTCTTGTGGTATAATTGTCTATCAATCTATTTTGCTTGGTATACGTACAAGTGACAGGGGTATTGAGACTCAATTTATTCCAGTTGGGTATACTAATTTTTTTTTTGTAATGGTTATTAACTTTACCAATGATAATTTTAGTAAATTTCCTCCAAGCTCAACTTTTCTCTTCTCTAATAAGGTAATTAATATTTATGTATGCAACTCTAACCTGTAGGTAACTAAGACGTGGAAATTCATAACAAAAATTGAAATCACGTTATTTACTTAAAAGCTCAGGCGCCTTTAGAATTTAAAAAAATCCATACAACATTCTAAAATAACATATTATTGAAGAAATGTAATTTATTTAGAATGATCTGGCATTTAAAATAGTCAGAAGAACGTCTACGTTTGTTGATAAAGTTCCTGGGTTCGATTTCAGGCATCCACTAACAATTTAACTTCGGCGAAATTATGACTGCTTTTTTCAAACTGTGATTTTATGAGCATGGTAATATGTGTTATATCTGTTCTGTAACTAATCTAGTCTGTAAGTCGTTTTCAGTTTTAGTTAATATGTTCAGAAGGTACAAGGTAAATGTAAAAAATAAAAATATTCTATACAATAATTTGAACTAGCAATCTTAACAAAGTGTTAAAATATATCAAAGTTTAGCGTGAGCTGTGTAGTCTTATATTATAAACCCTTTTTTTTGTCCACTTAGTTGATGAAGATTTATAAACATAAAGCCAAGATACTAAAGTGCAATTTTTCATACAACACACTGTGCGTAAGACATTTAAAAGCCATAGAGAGAAAATTATTAAAAGCCTTGCGGTGTTTCCTCTTTCCTTTTGTTTGCGAACAAACACCGGCACAACATCTCCAGTCATCAACTTCAAACATTTGGAACAATGAGAAGTCAACGAAGTGTTTGTAGGGGTGCGTGGGGGATGGTAGGACGCTAGGGGTGAAGGTTGATGAGACGCTTCAGGGTCGATAGAAAGTACAGGGAGAAAAGGTTAGGACAAAGCTTCAAAGGAACATGAGAGGTAAATAAGAAGGGATTGATGATGTCTGTGGGATAAAGTAAATTCTTGGAGGAATTTTTTTATTTAGTCCCTACTCATAAAATACTTGAAGCTATATTAACATGAAAAATATTTTGTGTTCTGAGGAAGCATTCTTTTTTCAAATAATTTTCTTACGTAGGCTGATTTTTTTTTCTTTTCAAAATTTGCGTTCAGACAACATGCTTTAAATGTCAGAGTTTTTAAACTTATTTAAAAAAAATATTTTATATAATATGTATTCTATGAAAAGTTATTTCGGCATTTCAAATTTGTTAAAAAATGTTTGTTAATAGTTAAATTTATCCGAGCAAAAATGATAATATAATATACTAAAACAATCATATCTAACGTATTATTATAAGTTTTTTATTTATTATTTTAATAACTAGCCATAAACATCAATTTTATTCAGTTTTATGTTAGTATAGGTTTGAAAATTAAATGAAATTCTAATATGGATTATTAGCCTTATATTTTACATAAAGTTGAATGCTTTTTTAATTGCTTGAAAACTTCATTGTAATATTGTAAAGTCAGTGATTACTAAGATCTCTAGCATTACCGCTCTCGTGTGAGATCGTCATATTTAAAGAAATTATAGCTCTCCTAAATAAATTTGACGTTTCAATTAAAGTTTCCAATAGAAACTATATTGAAACACACTGAGAGCTATAATTAATTCATAATTACAGTAACTAATAAATATTATTTGTTTTTTAGATTTGAAAATAATTAATCAGCTTCTGCAGATGTATAGTCACAACTGAAAATAGTAATTATAAATATGTTAGCTTAAAATATGATAAAGACATATTTGAAAATAAATTAGACCATTGGAACTATGATAAATCAAAAATCAAGTTTGTTATAAAATATAAATATCTGTTAATTCAATCATAATGTTATTGATTCGAATTCTTGTGACCATAAATTCTAATATGAAAACTAGCTCACAAACTTATTGGTAGCAAATTAATAAATAAATATGATATTAATAATAATAATAGTTTTTTATCTTTTTAAATGTGGATTTTTTTAAAAATTTAGATCCATTTACAATCCATGAAAGATGAAACACACACCTGATTCTTGAATCAAATCGTTATAAAACCCTATAACCATAACCGATTTATTTCTAGACACACACACACACACATATATATATATATACATATAAATATATAAGTGTATCGCAGCAATGACTGCAGATTATTGCACTAATATTATTTCAAATAATTCTTGCTTTTTATTGGGAAAAGTTCTAGATAGGTAAGTTTTCTCTTGACATTCTAGTTAAACGACTCTTCAAAGGCTTTCAGATGTATAAAGATTATTTAGTTTGAGATGTTTAATTTGAGTCAAAATGTATACTTTTCCCCTTCACAACCCAATGAGATCTTTAAAATGACCCAACTCCCAACTCTCTCTCTATTTGTTGCATAAAACCACTCAAGAATCAATTTATGATTTTAACGGAATATAAATATTTTATTTACTGATATACAATATACACAAATAATGATTTATTTGGAGTTGTAAAAAAATGGTACGGAACCCCGCAAGGATTTTCTCGCTCCATAGTTTAAAAATGGTGATATTTAATCAAAACTCGTTGTATATGAGAAACTAAATAATATACACCGGTAAAGCCAAGCACAGATTGCGTTATATTAACGTGAAACATGTTTTGATTCAAATTTAAATTTTATTATTTTATTTAAAAAAATTATTCCTAATTTTCATATTTGGATCCATAGAAAAGATAAATAAAGGGTCTCTAAGGTTCAACACTTCATACTAAAATTTTGACTTAACGTTTAAATTTTCGAAATTTTATAAGGCATTGAACACCATGATAATAAATTTCTTATATAAAAATTTTGATTGATAAAATATGTATCTATTGAATGTTGAGTCTAACATAATCGAGATAAATTAATGCTGTACAAATATATACCCTAAGAGATTAAATAAAAAATAACATAAACATTTGAGACACTTACTTATTTAATTAATCTATTGCATTAGAGAGTTATTGCATTTAAGCTTCAGTAGTATCTCTGTACTACTTAGGCTCACAACATTGAAATAAAATATTGGCCTATATCTCTGCAACTATTGGTTTTATAAAGATATATTTCAACTAAAAAGTTTTTAATATTACTACAATTTTGAAATAATAAATAATTTTGTATCTCTAATAATTGCAGAGATACGGAAATTTCCGCTTACATAAAGTACTCTAAAATTCATTTTAATAGGAAAATTAATCTAAACATTTTATTTATAATTTTAATCAACGCCTAGATACGAATTTTAATCAAAATCATTAGAGCCGATTTTGAGAAAATTGATTTTTTCTCTTCTCGCCCTTTATTAAACCACTCTTTATTTTAGGTTTGAACTGGCACACGGACAAATGGCATTGCAAAAACCTCTCTTTGGGTTTCGTGGGGTCGTGAAACGTCGATATCCATCAACATCTCGGGTTAGATTTTTTTTAAGGTCAAAATACTTTATCTTTAGTGTTTGAAAAGTTAAAAAATGTATATATTTGCGTATAGCTAGAAAATTATTGGTTTTATAAAAATATGTTTCAAACAAAAAATTTGTATTATAAATAGGTATATATATTTGCATTGAGAAATAATTTCATATCTCAAAGAGTTACGAAGATAAGATAAAAATTTAGAAACTATGATTCAGACTGGAACCCTTAAAGTCATTTTGACAACTAATTTGAAGTAGCCAATTTTTTTGTGATATTGATCAATGCTTGGGAATTAAATTTAATCAAATAGAGCTGATTTTGATATAATCGATTTTTTCTCTTTTGGCCCCTAAGAAAACAACCTTTAATTTTAGGATTTGATACACAATTTCAAAAACATCTCGATGCAACTCTATGAAAACCCTTGATTCAGGTTTCAAGCGGATCATAAAAATAGTTTAGGCTCTACTCCAAGGGACAAAGGAACAGACGGATAGATATACAAACAGACGGCAATGCGAAACCAATTTTTCGGATTTGGGGGGTCATGAATGGTCGAAATTCATCAAAATCTCGAGTTCAATTTATTTGATGAGCTCAACATTTACAACACAGTAGGGTAACGAGAAAGTAAAAATAATGATTGTGAAGATTAGCCCCTCCCAACGCCTAAGGAAAAAACATAAAATTAACTAGAAAAACTGGATTTTAGGCTTAGTCTACTATTTTTCCGTCATACTGGATCTCTAATCTTTAAAATGTTTGTTCCTTTTTCTCCAGATCAGTTAAAACGTTTCCTCGTAATTTCAATGACCAGAAATGGACTTATAGAATTATAAATACAAATTTGTTGCTGTGATTTGATTAAACTAAATTATTATTTCTTTTATATATTATATTCTTAATCAATAATGGAAAAACGAATAAATACCAAAATGATAATGTATGGTGAATACAATTATTATACTTGAAGTTCTAATTTGTATAATTCCCATTCAAATATATAAACTCATATTCTTTGGTTGACTTGATACGTTTATCCTAAAATGACATTGTGTCAAATTAATAATATTTATCAAATCATCTATATAAAATCCAGATTTTGTTTAGCACTTCGTTTCACTAACCGTTCACGTAGGTTGTACGCATATTTAAATTTGAAAATAGTTAGAATATTTATAAAAATTGATATACCTCTAAAATATTATAGTATATATTTAAATAATAGCTTAATTAATTGTATCTTATTTAACTTATATAAGGAGAAATGCTATCTGTTAAACTTTAGGAGAGTTGATGTTGATATTTAAACTTGTGAAAATTAAGGCATATAATGGGAACTCCAAAATGCTGGTTATGTTATTTACAGGACACTTTAGTCTGTTCAAAAATATGGTATCATGTATTCATTAAATATACATTTATAAATATATAGAATGGAAAGAATACAATGGCTTGCTTTAAATCACGTACCGGTATGGCTTCTAATATTCATTGGAAATCCTGTACGTGTAGATTATAACAACATGTGCCTGGTGGATTGTCTACAAGTGCCTTATAAGAGATTATTCTTGTAAACGCAATGCCTTATCTTTTGGATGACGTACCTATTGTCATATAAAGCACGTATGGTTTTGAATGGACAGTGCTATTGCAAATTACCGCCAAAGCACATGCCAAACTCTTCAAGATAGGTTCTCATACTTAAAATTCCTCGTGCAAAATCCCTATTTTCGTCACGATAAGTGACACTTTATGGTCTACTTCTTATAGGGGTGGTACTTTTAAGAGAGACTACCACTGTAGACTACCTGTGAAGACGTTATAAATTGAAGAATTTTCATTTACAAATGGAATGAAAACTAAGAAATTTAGATTTAATAATTATAACAACACTTAGAATCGCGTCGTACTACCCTTTGGGTTATACGCTAAGATTTAATATAATATTATTTTTATTTTTACATGGGCTATCCTGAAAAGAAGAAATTGTTTCTCTAAAGCCAAACTATTTATATCTGGATGGAGATAATTTGTTACCTTAATATGCCATTAGCTTTTTTAAATAATAAGCATTATGTATTGATTGATACATCAAACCATTTTGATAAATCAAATGAAGAAAATAAGATAATTTGTTTAATTTGGAATTTATTTACCGTCTAACGACTCTTTTTCTACATTGTGTATTTTCCCTGAGTGATTTTATTGATATATACTTAGTATATTTTACTTCTTGCACCATTATAGAGCACTTTATCACGGCCCAGCTTTTCACTTCCATTATTGGACAATACTATGAGCTGAATAACACATTATAGAAAGTACTCTGTTAGCGTCCAAGATGAAAAGTCATCTAATGAACAATGAGTCATGAATAAGATTTAATGTATGTTTATGTGGGGAGGATATTAAGACGGAAATCAGATTTGAATTACACATTCAAATTTATTAAATATCAGCCCCTCACGCCTCTAGTACCCTATGACCCAGAGTGGTCTATGAGAATTCTTTATCTCTCTTTTACACTTTCTTTCTTTGTTGTATACGATATTTCCTTCTCTCAATTTCTTTCTCTCTCTCTCTCTTACATTTGATCCAAGCGAATCAGAAATAAATTATGTATGCATTTATTCATTCCATTCTGAGAAGTTTTGCCTGAACCAGGCCTTGTGCTCACTAGATAGTAGTTTTCTTTACCCCATTCAGTCCAGACCCTTCCACTTCATATTCTTACCTACAGACAATACTTACTGTATGACTTCACACCTCATGCTCCATCCAGTACAGACTCTATATTATCATCCTGTACCAAGACTTTGCTCATCTTAAATAAAGAGAATATACGTACAGACAATATTTAACTTTATTAACAAAGAAGTTATTTACGTGCTAAACCAAAGCTTTATGAGTGAAAGAATGCTTTATGAGTTAAGCCATAGCTTAGGAAAGTGAAAATAAGCAAAGTAAACTCCCTTACAACTTGATTTTATATTAACTACATACAAACAATCAACATTTAAAAAATTACTGTGGATCTATTCCCAGATAATGCATTTCTCTCTGCAATAAACTAAAATTGTGATTGGATTCAGGATTATATCGTTACGACTACATTTAAAATATGAGCTTCGTAGTAGATATATTGAGACGATTCCTTCTTATTCAGTACATTGAGGGAATATCTCTGAAAGCTTTAAGACAAGCCAAGAAACTCTGTTTAAGATGTTTAGGCTTAGGTATAAACAAATGATGGACGTATGTTGAACATTTGAGATCTGGCAATATTATATACTGCTTTGAGCCATTTCCAGTATTATTCCTTCGCTTCATATATACCCCGGAGATCTGGCAGCATTCGATACTACTTTGAGCAGTTTCCAGTAGCATTCCTACACTTCATATATTCCCTGGAGATCTGGCAACATCCGATATTGCTTTGAGCAGTTTCCAGTAGCATTCCTACACTTCATATATTCCCTGGAGATCTGGCAACATCCGATATTGCTTTGAGCAGTTTCCAGTATTATTCCTACGCTTCGTATATTTCCGGACAACTAGCTGGGAATCAGCTTAGGCTATCTATCCATCAATAAGATTTGTACAGCTTAAAACACAGTTCACTAAAGCATATTAACGAAGATTGCTGATTGATACAGGTGCTGTCGGAAGAACTTCAAGTATCGTCGATAAAGGTATACTTCATTTCCTCTCTAAAATCACCTACGATATCAACGTAGTTGAGATCAACTAAACGAGAGATGTATATTTATAGACTCAGCTCAAAAACTATCTTCCGGCTCGGAAAGTTGAGCAAGCGTATCTTGAAAACGGGGTATTGCAACTTGACCGAGTACAAGTACATTCCACGAGGGTATTGAAACGCTTCTCCTTTGAACGTCTCTCTACTACCATGAAACGCCCCTCTCCTTTAGAAACGCCTCTCTCTTCAACANGGATATCACGAGATAGTCCCGAAATGACTTACGGGATAAAATTAAGTTAAATCTCATGGTTAATGCCTCACATAAGGACTTATGATTTAAATTGACTCAATTACTCAACATCATCAAGAACGGGTAAGCTATCAATCGCCCATTTTATGCTTGGGAAATGTACGAGTCTACGAACGTTAATACCTCTACGAAGAATAACCGGATTTTGGAAATTTCAACCATGTTGGAAAATTCACGCTATGTCATTTTTGTTTTTCACATAAGACGTAACAATATAACAGCTACAGATGGAAGCAATTGTGATCATTGTAATCTACGCTTGTTTGAATTCTATTTCAATTCCGTTATGTGCCCTTACTATGGTATGAACTTGGACTTTAACGAAGATTCCTGCTCTAAAGTGTACGAAGACTCTGCAAACTCTTAGACATCGCACTAAGAAACGAACGCGCCTCTACTAATGTTCGATTAAGAAAATTTTTAATCTGTGGCTCCCATCTTTGTGTTTGATGCGAGTCAACAAGAAGTTACGCTAAAGGACAATATGAAAACATGTCCTATAATGTTCAAGTAACATAACTATATTCTTTCAAACACTATAGCTTTCTGCTTAATACGACAGGAGAGTGTTTCGCTACAACACGTCTAATAGTTTCTTCAGCAAGATGGCATTATATATAATTGAAGAACAACTCAATGACGCAAAGTATGTTGATTAATTGAGGACTGACTGAATGATGTAGATTATGTTGATTGACGTGCAAGAGTTCTTGAGTAAAGAAGGTGTATTTCAAATCAAGGAGCTGGCTATCTCAAACGTTCCGATTCTCCTAAAGTGTTCAACTTAAGTTCCTACCTCCCTTTCAAAGCGGTTTACTTTCGTCGTCGATTAAGAGAAATGCAACTAGGACTAAAGAGATATATGAATTAGCTTGGGTTTGAAGTAGCATTACAGATGACAGCGAATCTTTCTTGGCGATCTCCGTTGTTCTTCACTGAGATTGCTTAAACCTTGCGCAGGACAGGTAAACATTCAAGTCATTTCGGTACCGTCGGTACTGGCAAAACAGAAGATGTCAGAATCATTAAAAAAAAATTACTATTGGCTTAATAAGTCATAGCGCTTGTGACTTGGTCAAGAGCGTTCTACAAAACGATACGAGTTGTGTCGTACCATCTCTGTTTCAAAACATCGCGTTGATTAACTACATCAATTTGTCCTGTGCTTGTTGTCCAAATGAATCGGATATAGCAGCCGTCACTTCTCACGAGACGATCGTCAAACCTAAATCTAAACAATAATTTCTTACTATAACTTCTTCAGAATTGATCCTAGACTTTGACGGTCTTCAACATTGAGGATATACAGACTGTTTCATCGTTAAACGTATGCACGTGACAACAGTGAGTGGTAGTCTCTAATTGATTATGACTTTCAAACCCCCTTATACTTTTGAACACCACCTTCCGGCATATAAAGAACTATGGTAAAACTCTAATATTTGCGCCGAAAGCGACGAAGAACTAGACTACAAAGAGACTGCCGCACCACTGAATACAGTTTACTCGTGCTGCTGGGCTAATTTATTTTGAAGGGAATGATAAATTCTGTTTCATTATAGCATTAAGTGATCCTACGTGTACTTTGATCGATATTTTAAAAGAAGGAAACGATTCAATCTTCAAGCACACTATAGAGATGAAAAGATAGTGTAAATATGTGAGATAAAATTAGACTTTACTTCTGATCATTAATACTTGGTCACATTTATCTCATATCCTTCTTAGATACTCTTCATGCTTAAGGTACCCTGGATTTTATTCGTTGCATAATTAGTTTCTTAATTTATAGGTGAGAAATAAGAAACCTAATATATATCATCTTAACTTATTTAATAACTAGTAAACACAACATTTTTAAAATTTTAACTGATATAAATTATTTAAAAAAATATTTTTAGGAATTGACTGTGAAACATGTACAAAATAATTATAATCTTTAAATTTAAAAATGACACCTCTACACTAAAATTGAACTCTGGACCTTTGACTTAGTGCGACAAATCTCTTATTATTGAGTTATTGAGTCTTATCATGCCTACGGTTAATCTTCATCATTTTTAAGGCAGAGTACACAAGCAGAAATTATCAGCTAAACTTAAGTGAGCAAATAAGATCAGGAGCCATCAAATTATATCGTAGTTATTTTTGACTTGGGAGGAAAAGGGGGTTATGCTGTCAATAGTACAATGACAACTGTACGAATGTACAGTACATTGGTTAAATAGACAAGCTATTATATTTGTTATTACGGTTACAGTCGCATCTAAATATCATATTATTTAAAAAATCACACCTGGACGGAATTAAACCAAGGATTCTTGGATTAGTATGCTAAAGCACTTCCCACTAAGTTATCCAGGAGTCGTCCCTTGTGAAAGGTATTTCTTCACACATATATACTAAGACAGAGGGTCTGATGGACGTGCGGACATGGGTATGGGACGAATTATGGATAATTCAGTGAAGATAGCATTAACTTACTAGACCAAAGCAGCTGGTTCGATTCCCTTGTCTAGGTGTAATTTTTCAATTTAAATAATGTTAAGAAATAATAAGACTTTAAAAATATGAGTATATCAATATTGTTTTAATGCAAAGAATATGGATTGAATAGTTAAAAGCTAGTTGACAATTATAAAAAGAATAAGACAAAATTCTAACGAAAAATAAGTTGAAAAATATTTGCTATTTGAAAAATTGTAATCAATTTGAAATATGAATTGTGGAATATTTATTTTATTTTAAATACAATAAAAAATTAATCATTTTCAATAAATTAACACTATGCAATGATATTAAAATTTGACTAGTGGTTGTAGCTAGAAAATATAGAAATATATTACATGCAAAAATGTTAGAATAAGTATTATATTAAGAAGTATGATATAAAAATGTTACCGTTTTGGTACGCTTTGGTTGTTCAAACGTATCACTGAGGTATGTTAAGAACAATAATTTTTACAATATTTGATTAAAATAAAATGGAACATACCTCTCAATTATAGAGGGGGGAGGGCGCCAAAAATCAATCCAGAACAGCCGCAAAATATATCTCAGACTACCTTTGTGTAGTCATTATAAGACATTGTTAGGATAATAAAGTATCGTAGATTACGTGGGCTGGACATTGAAGAGTTAATGATAAAATCTATAACCTTGTTTAGGTTATAACATCCATGAAGTCCCCCCTTACCCCCAACACAAACTTTTAAAAATTCAATATTTTGTTATTGAAATCTTTTGTTCTTCGTTAGTTCCGGTTTGTGCCGCAAACATTTTCGTTTGTTCCTTTTTGATAGGCCCACTAATAATAAGTTAACATTTGGGAGGCTATCTTTACGGTAGCGCCCCCCGCCCCCACACTTTAGATAATTGACATTTTTATGGTTGCAATCGTTTGTCCCTCGTTTGTTTCGTATTGTTCCGGAACCAGATTCCTTTCTTCCACACTTGTTTTTGCATAAACGGGACGTGAATTTGTGACTTATAGTTTTTTTGTGAGGAGCCAAATTTACGGTAGCCCCCACCTTAAAAAATTAATGTTTTTATGATTGCAATCTTTGTTCCTTGTTTGTTCTGGATTGTTCTACAAAATAATTATTTCGTGTATATAAGCCCACAATGGGTATGTTTACATTTGGGGGGGAGGGCAACTTCACGGTAGCCTACAATTTTGGAAAACACACTTTTTATGGTTGCCATCGTTTGTTCATCGATTTTTCCAGATTATTACACATAAAGTTTCGTTTGTTTTGCATTTGTATTTGCCGAAACAGGACGGGAATCCGCAACACATAGTTTATTTGTGAGGGGTCAATATTACGGTATTTCCCCCGCCCCCCCGCCCCAATTTGAAAAATAAAATTATTTGTTCCTGATTGTTCTACAAAATTCTTTGTCTGTTCCAATTTCAAAAGCCCACAAATAATATGTTTACGTTGGCGAGGGGGGGCGCAACTTAGCAGTAGCCCATTCCATTTCGAATAATGTTTAGGCACTTGTGTTAAATAAGTATATTTTTTAATTCTATTGGTGTTTTAGGAATGCATAGACACATGAACATATTTTTTTAATCAAACAGCTGTCAGAATGAGAAGATAATGTTATTAATTAACTTAGTTTCCTCTTTGTTTGTCATGTTTTTAAAATCCACATTACCGATGAGACACAGAATATAAACAGTGAAAAGTTGCGTTGGGTAGGGTCTTTTTTTATGCAAATTTTGGTAAATCAGAATGCAGAAGTTTGGTTGAATTTTTTGTTTAAATTCTTAGTTTTTTACAAATTTATAATATAAATGTATATACGTATATACATGCAATTAATAAGATAAATTTCTAAAACAGTGTACGTATTGACTAACTTGCCTTGATTTTTGGTAAGTTTAAATATTCACAACACTAATGAAATATATGTATATTGGTATGAAACTAAAGACACTTATTATTAATATAATTACCTTAGGATGATCTCTGACAGGAACGACGACTCGCACCGTGACCTTGACGGGCTTGTCTCTCGTGATGTCCACCATGCGACGCTGCTCTCCATCCCCTAACCTCCGTGACCCTGAGCCATTCATGCTCTTCTCACTGCCACTGCTGCCATCTGTGTAGGGAAACACTCACATTATCAGCTTGTCAATGAAATCACAAATACAATATAATAAAGCACTTTCCTAAATTTAGTGTGTTCCTTTATTCATAGAGGCAACATTATAATCTGTCATTGTGGGTAAGTTTACAAAATGGACAGTACTATATTCACTTGTACTGAGAAGTTTGTACTTGATGAAATATAGGGAAACACTCACATTATCAGCTTGTCAATGAAATCAAAAATACAATATAATAAAGCACTTTCCTTAATTTAGTGTGTTCCTTTATTCATAGAGGCAACATTATAATCTGTTATTGTGGGTAAGTTTACAAAATGGACAGTACTATATTCACTTGTACTCAGAAGTTTGTACTTGATGAAATTATGTTAAAATAATAATGTGGATTTTTATATTTTTTTACCACCACGTCCTCCTACCTGTTCAGGTTACACGCATATTTAGAAATTACGCTAACTAATTAAGGGTAATGAAGGTTGAATTTATAGGAAGTTTTTTCTCATTTATGTAGAAGCAGATTGGAATATCATTTTGAAATAAACAACCAGTTTGGGATCCTAATCTCAATCTCCCTGCTATCGGGGGTCCAGTATATTGCGAGAATGACGCCTTAGATCATGAGGCCACCGAAGCAGGCTGTAGTTGAAATTTTTTTTTAACTACTCACATTTAAGATAACAAAATAATGGTCTATGGTATTTAAATCTAGTCTTTGAAACACACATATCTTTTAATTGAGGACTAGAATACTATATTGTTTGTCTCTTGGAAACTTGACCTTGAACATGGTTTTACATTAAGAGTAGATAACAGTAAATTTATCAACGGTGCTTTAAGAGTTGTGTGAATTAACTTTGTGTTGAATTGTGACAACATTTTTAAAAGCTTTAAAATCAAATTGTAGTTTATGTGTATTTAAACAATCTAAAGGACTGAAACCGTCAAGAATACGCCATTTGTACGAGGAGTGAGAAACGCATGCCGACATAATACTCAACAATGGCAATGAAGTAGGTTCTTATAAAAAATATACCAACATTGACTCACACCTGAAATAAGTTGCCAGTCTCGTCTAATCTAATTTATAGGTGACGGAAGACCGGGTTTATTTAAGCCGAGTATTTTGAGATAGTTTTAAATTTGTTATCAAATTTATATCTACGTAGATGTGGGTAAATTTTCTTTAACATTTTGGCTTTATTTTATCTAATTCAATAGTGTAAATATACTAAAGGATTTGGATGAGATTTAAAATGGGGCGTAAAAAATAAAAATTTTGAGGCAATAAACAGCTAAAATTTCAGTCCGAGGAGAGCAATTAACATCTAAATAAAGAGCCAATGCTCTTATGAAAAAAAATTCAGAGAATTAATGCCGTGAACAAATTAGATTCATACACATTTTACAGAGAAGGAGTAGCGAGGCTGCTCAACGGCTAAAATATTAGCAAGGTACTTGAAGAACAAGGAAATAGCGAGGATTGAGCCCTAAGAAGACTTTTGTAAGGAAGAAGAGAATAATCTCAATATTTTATAGCCAGAGATTATAAGAACAGGGAGACAGAGTGGCATGGTCTTTAAATAGACTGTTGGAGAGAAGGAAAGAATAATCTCAACAGTTATGAGCCAGGGAACAAAATAACAAGGAGACA
>CABFWB010001586.1:92085-151215 GCA_902151455.1 Timema bartmani
GTATGTATGTATGTATGTATGTATGTATGTATGTATGTAAGTATATGTGTGTGTATGTATATATGTAGTTATATATGTACTGTGCATATGCACATTATGTGTATGTTTATCCATGATTATGTATTTATCATTCGTAAAACTTGAAATGTACTAAGCTTACCTTGCATGATTTATTATGATACAGATTATGATATTGGGAAATAATGTAACATGTCAAAGTAAGCTCGCTAACCTTCAGGGCAGATGGAGCTTAAATTTGTCTAATATTTAAGGAGTGTTAATATATAAATGCAATTAATAGAATTTTGGTTTGTATAACCACTTTAAAAATAAAAGTTTATTTACCATGATCAAAATTGATCAGGTTTTATCTATGTAAATACTATTAGTATTCATGTGTAAGTTTGACACTATTTAGAAAAGTGACATTATAATATAAATATACTTGTGTGTCGTGACAACGATGGCTGCAGTTTATTGCACTAAAATGCATTTTAAGCTTTTTACTGAGAAAGAATCAATATAATAAGCCTTCCCTCACTTTTTGAATAAACTTTACTCGTCAAAGAATATTAACTTTGATAAGATAGTCTTTGATGTGTAATTTCAATAAAAACTTATATTTTGCCCCTTTATGCCCGATGAGAAATTTAAAATAACCCTTCTCCCAAATCTCTATTTATTCGTAGAACCAAACTACTCAAGTGATAATTTGAGCTGATACTATTTATAAACAAAGACCAATATTTTATTTACCGAGATACAGCTATAAACAAATCATGGTTTCCATGGTGATGTAAACAAAGAATGATTGTAGAGAAAAACCACTGACCACACAGAAGGAAAAACTGGAAAATTCGCTAGGAAAATTGGGTTTAACTTTGATGCCAATATTTCTATTGGAATCCTGATTCCCTAATCTTGAAATGAGTGTTCACGTCAAGATCTGTTTGGCTATTTTTTTAAATATTGTTCGAGATCATTTTTCGTTTTTGAGATTATAATACATACCTAAATATATTTAAACATCATTTCATCATTCGTGAAACAAAACGTAGAAAATATTTTCACTAACTCAAAAATGTTACCTTTTTATTTTATAACTTAATATTATTGATTTAAATAAATATTGACAATAACAACATTCCAATAAAAGATAAATGTTATCCCAGCTTAAGAATCTCAATTTAGATGTGTTATGACCAACATCCAAAGAGAAATATTCATCCAAGGAGAAAACTGTGATTTGTTCGGAACAACAAATAAAGATTGAGTTATTATTTTTAGCCAAAGAGATATATTTTATTTAGAGATTTACAGCCATGCAGCAAATAACGGTTGCCATGGTGACTAAACAAAGATTGTAAAACTGAAAATTATCTGTGAAAATCGGGTTTTCATGGAAAACTACTATTTTTCCTGACTTCCTGGACTCCTAACTGTTAAAATGAGTGGTCGTTTGTCAAAATCTGTTAAGTGATTTCTTCGTAATTTCTATTACCGTAAACGGGCTTATCAAATTATATATAAGATTCATATATATATATATAAGGAATATACTAGAGTAAGATAGGCTATAGAAAGGTAAATAGATATTAATCACCGTCTAGGAAATTGAGAATTTAATGTTCATATATAAAATAATATAAACATTCAAACGCTTTAAATACACAATGGTTTCTTGGTTAAAATAATAAATCACATAAGAAATATATTTTATTCTTTTTAAATGTTGTACTGTAACATTGCTACACAGATTTAACAGTAATGAAACAATGTAATCTAAATGAGTTGATGGTGGTCTAGGCCTAAGGTGTCAGACCTCTCTCTGTGTTAGGGGTCCAGGGCTCAAATCCCGGTCCCAGCATATATTTATCTGATTAACTAACCCTTCCTTCATGTCTGGCAGAGTGTGTGCTTTTACGCTTTGAGAATGTGTGTAATGCCAGACCCCCACCGTGGTTCGGAACCCACATTAAACTGTAGGTCTCCTCTGTTTTCCCCCACCATCATTCTCACGTATCATACTATCATCTGGGGGTAATGTAATTCACCTTAATGGTGTCCCCGGCTCAGAAATGAATTCCTCCATATGCCAGGAAAGCAGAAGTAAAATAAGGTCAAATGGCCCAAATCTAGGTCATTGGCACCCCCACTCAAACATCCAATTACTGGAAGTGATGATACACACTTTGTGGAAAAAAATGTTCTGTCTAATGTATATTAAATAGTAAATATAAATTTTTACAATATTAAATAATTAATTATAGTTAATAATAATAATAATAATAGTGATTATTTAATGCTACACATTATTGGGGTCCAATGAGGTATTTGATATATATATATATTTAGTTTGATTGTATATATTTTAAATATATGCTCTTACTTTAAAGAAGTTGAAACAATTTAACACGCCTATTTTTATAAACATGCCAAACTAAAGGACAAGGCACTAAAATGTTTTGATACATTTATTCTATGACACATAGCTTGTCAATTTTTTCTTAGACTTTTTTATGTATTATTAATCAATACTAATTCTTTCAAACATGTTTATCTGTAATGTATTTTTTTACAACATGCAAAAAAATATGTCGCTCTATTCTTCTCTTTATTAACTATCTTTCAGTTCTACTAAACATATATTCAATAAATTATAATAATAATTAAATAATATAGTTAGCAATAAAAATAAAAATTACTTAGGAGAGGCAGGGTTATTTTTTGAAAAGTTAATTTACCATTACTATTTTATATAATTGTTGAGCTTTGTTTAATAGTGAATTTTTTTGTATCTTAAGTAATTGTTTCTCTATTTTGAGAAAAAAATAAAATTTTTACTAGCCACAAAATTTGCCTTAGGAATATTTTTTTTCATTTTAAGTAATTATTGAAAGTTATTTTTGAGAGTTATAAGCTTTTTTTAATATTATAATTAATTATAGAGAAATTTTGATTAAGAAAAAAGTTTTTTTTATTTTTATTTTTAATCAGAACTACTCTGTGAGTGTAAAAATTTGTTTTAATTTTTAGTTTAGCTATTGATAGTTTTTAGAGAAAATGATTTAATCAACGGTAAAACCTTTTGAAGTACCAATTTCAGTTTACCTTCACAATATCATTAAATGAATTCTATGTTGGCCGATTTAAACAATTTATTTCGTACTGCCTTCAATTAAAATGGATAATAAATAAATAATATCCCTAAATTACAATATTAAAATATTTTTAACAATGTAAATTAATTGGTTTTTTATATTTTAAATATATATTATTAGTGAACTAAACAAGCTGGAAAGAAGTTCGCTGTATTTTAGAAACAAGATTTAACTTTTCTGTTAAAATTGTAACGACTTAGCCCAGATCTTCAAACGTAGTACTAAGCGATGTTTTATTTATAAACCTAAACCATTCACGTTTACCTTTGAAGTGGTTCGTGGAAGTTCTCATCCTTAGTCTTCATCCGTCTACCAGGAGGATTATGGGACTGCAAAAATGTTAGGTTGGAAGTATTCTGATTCATGGATGAGAATTTTACTATTATTTTTAATGTTACGTTCAAGTTTCAAGAAAACAATTCTTTAGCCAAGAGTGGCTCTAGTTTTTAAAATGAACCAGTGTATTGGCTTTATTATTATACAAAAACTATTTAGGTGTTGATTTCTTATCTCTTCGATATTTTCACATAGTCAGGTTATTATCATGTTACAGATGTTGATATTTGGAACATATATATATATAAGATATAAATAACATATTATTCTGAAGGAAGCTTTAAAAAATGCAAAATTAATTGTATTAACCTTTTTGGATATATTATCAAACCAAACCTATGAAAATAAGTGTAAACATTTGATAGTATTTAAGTCAAAAAAATCTGTTTAGGCATTAGCATTACTTCCATAGGTCTATTTTTATATATCATATCTATATTTAACAAATATCATTGCTAGGTTTTATGTTGATACATTTAATTTAACTTTACTACCAAGATTATACATTTCAATAAATTCTAATAAAAATTAAATATTCCAATATAAAATTATTTTCAAAGATTTATAAGATTCTGTAAAATATTATACAAATTAATGAAAAATTAGTTGGCTACTAATAAAAAGCATGAGAATTTTACTATTATTTTTAATGTTACGTTCAAGTGTCAAGAAAACAATTCTCTAGGCAAGATTTGCTCTAGTTTTTAAAATGAGCCAGTGTATTGGCTTTATTATTATACAAAAATTATTTAGGTGTTTATTTCTAATCTCTTCGATATTTTCACATAGTCAGGCTATTATCATGTTTCAGATGTTGATATTTGGAAAAAAAAATATATATATATAAGATATAAATAACATAATATTCTGAAGGAAGCTTTAAAAACTGCAAAAAATATTGTATTAACCTTTTTGGATATATTATCAAACCAAACCTATGAAAATAAGCTTAAACAATTGATAATATTTACGCAAAAAAAAAATCTGTTTACACATTAGCATTACTTCCATAGGTCTATTTTTATATAGCATATCTATATTTAACAAATATCATTGCTAGGTTTTATGTTGATACATTTAATTTAACTTTACTACCAAGATTACACATTTCAAAAAATTCTAATAAAAATTAAATATTCCAATATGAAATTATTTTCAAAGATTTATAAGATTCTGTAAAATATTATACAAATTAATGAAAAATTAGTTGGCTACTAATAAAAAGCAAATTTAATTTAACAAGATACATTTATATTTTCTTTCAAAAAATTATTTTGGGGGAAGATCATTTAATGTTGTATTTTTAATTATTAATATTTTAATATTACATTTAAATTAATAAGTTGTTAGATATTTATTTGATATTTATAAACATATTAAGAAGAGGTACATAATCTTTTTTTACTACAAATTTTGATAGATATATTCATCAAGTTTTAAATGTCCAGGTATACTAAATAAGTTTTCAAGCCAAAAAAAGTTTTTGAAAAAATATGAGGGCCAAACATATTTTTTTTGTATATTAATCTATTTATGTAATTAAAGTTAAATTACTATAATTATTGTAGACCAAACAAATTGCAGATATTCTTATACTCCACAAAAAATTAAGCCATATGTATAGCCATGTATTTGAATACAGCAACACACTCTAAATAACCATTCTATTAAATTAATATTGTTGAAAATTTGTGCATAGATGCGGAATCTAAACCAGGATATTTTACTTAGCTTACAAATACTCTAAAGATAAAGGTTTAACTGAATAAACCCATACTGAGGGTAATTATTTAATCATAGTTTGATTAAAATATAATTCCCAACATGGTTCTCTTAATAATGCCCAAGAATTTACTTTTAAATTGTTTTAATATCCTTAAATACTCGGATGTAAGCAATTCCTCCCCAAATATTTTAATTTATCTTTATTTTACGCTTTCTTCCCTTGTCACTAAATGTACAGTATATCATCTACCGGATATAAAATCTAGAAAAGTCATTCTGATGCCTCCCTCTACACCTCCCTTATAATTCCTTCCACCCCCTTCTCTCCTCGGCCCAAAATGCCTTGAAATACCCCTGTCCCCGTTTTCTTATCTGTCAAGTGCACGTTGTCCGGGTATAAGATGACTTGTCTACCAACTCCATCAGGATCTACTAGTTTACTTCCTACAGACTTCATTTCTTGTTACCTCCAGATAGCGTTGTCAAATCAAGCTCAGTCACCTTCTCTGGGACTGGATAATCAAACTGTGTATATTTAGAGATAGGGTAAAATAGCATTAATTTTATCTTTTTTTTAGCATTAATTATTGAAAATTTAGCGTTTTGTGGCATAATTTAGCATTTTGTAGCAAAATAGGTAAAAATATCTTTCGTCAATGTTTTTAGGGCTTATACAAAGGATTTATGATAAAAGCAACGACTAACGGAATGTGGCGATTAGCCGGATGGGCTGTGGAAGGCACAGGATGCAAGTAAAACCCGAGCTGAAGCACACAGACGAGTGAAACTCAATGATTTTTTAATCAGGTATTTCCGCTGAAAAACATCGTTTTATAGAAATTCTCAGCATTTTATTTAAATGCACAGCATTTTCAGGGAATTCGCGTCTATTTCGCTAAATAGAATAATTTAGCTAAAATACTCTCAAAATCACGTTTTTCGCGTTAATTCGCGAAATAAAAATCGCTTTAAACACTTTCAAATGCCATGAAACGCAAAGAAAACTTATAAATACCCTATTTTCGACCCTTTTTTTTCTTTTCGCGTTTTTCGCAAAAGCGAATTTACCCTATCTCTATGTATATTGGAGGAAACGAGCATTTTACTCTGGAGCACTGGAGCTGGACTCTAATGTTGTTGCTGGTGGTTGGGTTGTTTAAAGATAAACATATCATGCTGAGTATTCAAACTATTTGGTTTATTAAAATATATAAATTGTAATACATTTGGTCACATATGATTACAGGATTATGACAAATGTATTTGTTAAGACATAATTTAGTTTTTATTTTATTAATTTTGCAATGCTTCTTACTACTCGTTCAGACTATATGCTTAAGTTCTAATTATGCTAATGGGCTATGAATTGGGAAGGTTGAATTTATAGGAAGTGAAACCACATTTGCGTGGAGGAAAGCCATTTAGAAAAAACCACCCCCACTTCACCCAACCGAAATTCGAACCTCGATATCCCCGTCCTCGGCAGTCTAGCTCAACAAGGAACTAGCGCATTAGCTAACTACTCGACTGAGGAGGTTTGTTTTTAATTGTTTTAATGTTAAATTTATATCTGTAATACTTATTTTGAAAGCATCCAAATTGGTGGATACGTGTAAAAAGGCGATAAGTTCATCTTGTCTGGTTTGCTGGTAATTGGGAGGTATTTTCCGAGAGAAATGCGGGTAGCCTAGATATATTTTTTGCTTTACTCATAACTACCTCAATATTCTATCCTTGTTTTAACCTGAAAAGTAGCAATACCACCGCTCGTGGTTCCACAATGGTGTACCTTATAAGATAGGACTATAATATAATATGGTAAAGTAAGGTTTTAAGGTAAACGGACTGTACAGTACATGTGCGGATTGCCATGAAGTGTTGAAATATGTGATCTACCTTACTACAACATAAGGTTATCTTTATGTGATTCATAGACATCGTGTCAAAATTAGAATGAGGTAAGTTAGATAATATACTCCAGTTAATTAAACAATTATTTTAAACTAGGCATTGCGATAATGAATCATCAGACGGAAGAAAAATTATTACTAGGCTTTTTTTTATTGTATCACGTTTATTACCCATCCAGGCTGCACACATTTAATCACACCAATAGAGTAAGTCGAATTATAAAGAAATGTACTCACATTTGAGTGGTGAGAGAGTGGGAAATTACTTTTAAAATAAAACTCAGTATATCTGGCATCGATTCTAACCCTAACATTCCCAGAAACGCTAACCATATTGGAAGAAAATATATTTTAGCCTATATACCCAACGATGTAGGGCCTATATATCATTAATTTGATGTCAATATAAAATTTGTGTTTTATATTATCAAGATATATTTTGTAAATTGATGTAGAATTAATAGATCATATTATTCTCTTCTACTAAGTAAATATTAGTCCTTTAGGCCCTAGGATAAAACTTTTAGTTAAAATAGAAATAATATTAAAATATAGTTTCGCATCAGTGTAAGGTGATTAAATTTCAACCTGACGGGAATTCAAACCAGTCTTGTACTGATGTAATAGGTTCACATATGAAACACATTACTATAAAATAATCACCATTTAACTTATTTTAAAATACATAAATATTAACAAATAGTTTTACATCAAATAATAGTAAGATTGTGAGTATATTACATTTTTACTGAAACTATTAAATGTTCATAAAATGTGTACATTTGTAGTTTCTAAAGTGTTTTTGTTAGAAATACCCAGAAAACCACTATAACATTAATTATTATAAGTAATATATTATATATTATATACTATGCATGAACTCTCAAATCTAGCCCTAACTACCATCTGGTATGGGCTCAAGCCACGTTCATTTAGAATGAATGCAATCCTTCCTTGCCAATAAGCCGAGAGAATCCATTACACAAGTTTGAGATAGTTTTCCATAATTTTATATTATACTGAATATCTCATCAAAAATGAAGAGTAATATATCTAGATATATGTTATTTATATAGGTATATAACGTATTAATACTATAATAACTTTTTATCACTGAATCTTAATACCTGTTCACTTTATAATCAGTAGGTTTTATTATTATAATATTATGTCCTAGCTAATTTGGGAACAAGGAAAGATTGAAGTTAGTGAAACAATATCCACACTTTTGTTGAAAGATAGTGAAAAATCTCTCAGAACAAACCACTCGAGTGCACCCAAAAGGGATTAAAACCTTTATATTCCTGACATTGGCAGTCTAGTCTATTGTAAAAAGTGATGCATTAGACCACTCAACCATCGAAGCATGTATAACACATAATTTAAAAGTTTTTTCAGATATTTATAGTCTTTGAGAAATCTTAATATGTAAACCATTTAAAATAGTTTTTTTTGTTAAACTTTAGAACACAAAAACATCAAAGTAAAAAAACGTACAATCTGATTCTAAAATCGATATTTTTGTTCTTGAATTAAAAAATATATATTAAAAAATGAAGAGTTTTTCTGTCTCTGATTAGAATTGTTCAGTAATTACTTCACGTAGAGGTCTATAATTTTATAATTAGTAAGCCCTGTGCACGAATAAGGGTACCACGTAAACGGAATCTTACAATTTTGATAAATTTTTTTAACCAATTAAAAACCGTGTCTTAAGAAATATACTTGACATTTTTTGTTTGTTTGTTTGTTTGTTTGTTTGTTTGTTTGTTTGTTTGTTTGTTTGAACCAAAGCGTGTCCCAGGGTAGCCACACAATAAATGGCACAGTTATTCTGGGTAACGGCAGGTATTTCGTCCAGTATATAATAATATTAAAGTCTTCTTGATTTCATTTTTTTTAGGTATAAACAAATTTCGACTCTTTTGGTATTTTAAGACAGAGATGAAAATAAATATTTTAACATAGTTATATAAATTTATTTGAAATTATATATTATATAATAATGACAATGTCATCATCTTTCAAATATTCACGTGAAGTTTATTTATGTTCACAACAATGCATTTAATTTGAACAATTTGCGTTTATACTTAGGCAATTTATAATAAACTTAATAAATTAAATGAAAAAATTTGTATTTACCAATATGAGAGAGCATATTCTTTTTTTTCTCTTAAAATAAATTTTAAATAGAGAGAGGACTGAAGATTAAATAAATATATTAATTTAATGTCTTCTTTATTTCGCCCGCTTTCCCATTCTAATTTTCAAAGACATTCATTCCTCCTCAACCAACCTCTGAGCTTTGACTTTTAGGTTTCCTAAGTTTTAATTTCTTTCATGTTGGTTTAACCTTAGACATTTTTCAAACTTCCTTCCAGCGATGTTTTTTCCGTTGTTTGTTTAGTCACAGAGGTTACCGTATTTTATTTTTATGGTCCTTGTCTGTCATAAGAATCTATTAATTTATGTTTTCTTTTAAAAATCCCAAATTTATTTTACAAACATAAACAATCGATATTAACACCAATTTGAAATAATATTATGATTTTATAGTTTCTTTTGAGAAACATTTACAATAATATAGTCTCACACAGAGATCAATACACATTAACAATTTGTTTTACTCAAATAAGTGTACACAATAGTAACTATCATATATTTTGATTTTCTGAAGTGGGAAGTTTGATGTTCGTGATTGTTGGAAACGAAACCTTATTTTGGTGTAGGGGCAAGAAAATAACAATTAGGGTATTGCCTTAAATCCCCTCCTCCACCTCACCCTACCCTCCCCGATAAATATTTATAAATGTATGTGTTTATAAAAGCTTTTTGGAATAGACCCATTCCTACATTTTTGAAAAATATATAGCTTTTAGGTTTAAAAGCGGTTCATTTCTATAAGCTATATGATGGAGTGTTCTCTTTCAGCAAACTTTTGAAAGTTGGAAGATATTTTGAGTAGTACTCGCTTTTAATTAAAAAAAAATTAGATTCCTCTAGAATCAACTTTTTGAAATTTTTGAAACTTGAATCCATCGTGAAGCTTCTTAGAGTAATCTTCCCTTAATTCTTTCTGACAATTAGATGCCTCTATAACCTATTTTAAATCGTCTTCTTAAGATATTTAAAAAAAAATTGTCAGTCTTAAATACTATTTGTATTGTTCCTCACCTAGATATTTTTGAAACTATAATGATTTAGAATACATACTAAATTGTCTTCTCACTTATATATTTTTTTAAATTATATGTATCTGGAAACTATTTAAAGAAGCCCTCCAAGTGTGAATGTTTAAAATTTGATGCCTCTAGAAAATGTTCTGAGTAGTGCCTACCTGGCACCTTTTTTGAAAATGAAATGCCTTTAAAAGTTGATTGCAGTTTAATAGTAGTCTTTTATCTTCATATTCGAGAGTATAAGAAGTTGTGAAATAGATCCATAAGAGAGCTAGTTATTTCCAAGAGAGGCAATTATCCCCCCCCCCTCATATTCGAGAATATAAGANTTTGAAGTAGTCCTTCTTGAAATTAAAAAAAAATGGATAGTCCTATAAATTATTTTAAATAGTCTTCAGCCAGAATTTTTTTAATTCCGAGCTCTTAAATTTAATTTAAGATGCCTTCTACTAGGAATTGTTTGAAATTTGGATGCTTCTAGAAGCTATTTTAAGTGGTCCACGCCTGGCAGTATTTTGAAAATAGGATCTTCTTATAAGATATTTGGAATGGTCCTCTTTTGGAATTTTCTTTTGAAAATTAGATGCTTCTAGAAGATATTGAAAGTTGTTTTCCACCGACAAATATTTGAAAATTGAATGCTTTCAGAAAATATTTGGAGTAGTCATCACCTGCAAATTCATCAAAATCACATACATCTATAAACTATTTTTAATGGTCTTCCTCTAAAGATTTTTAAAATTTGTATGGCTTAAGATGCTATTTAAAGTGTTTCTTGCCCAATTTTTTTCTGATAGTTAGATGCCCTTAGAAGCCATATAAAATGGTCCTCCCCAGAAAATTCTTGGAAATTGAATCCATCTATAAGTCACTTGGAGTTTGATTTTAGGTAATCTTCCAAGTTAATATTCATGAGGGAGGGGGGAATTTATTCAACGAGGGAGCAAATTAATTTCCATGGTGGACAATGCCCCCCTACATTCCTAGTCCACTGCCACTATTCGAGTCTCCTTCTAATGTAACGCGGGTACATTTTAAGTATATATTTATCATCCTCGTCACTATACCATTGGTGGGAAAAATATAGATGGCCTGAATGGTTAGTAAAATTTGAAACACATATAAAATATGTTAAAAACAAACCGGTATTTGTCTTAGATTTTTATTTTATAAATACGTAGCAATGACTTAACATAAAGTAATATTATTAAATTTATGAGTTGTCAAGTGAAGCGAATATTTAATTTAATGTTGTTGTTAGATTTTATTTCGACTAAAATGTTCCAAGCTACATACATTTAATTCTAGGTCTTAGAGAAAGTAGTTGCAATTTATCACGCTTAATAGCTGTCAAGAGGAACACATTTTTTCTCTTTTTAAGAAGAAACGGGATACAAACTAATTAGCTAATTTACACATAACAATAAATTACTATTATCTTTGTTTTATGTCTTAATGGTGGCTTTAGATGTCGGCGTGAAACTTTAAACGATTATTTAAAATGTGACACAATGCTTTTTAATGAATCGTATGCTTATTTTGATTAATTACATCATATAATTTTCTCTGTTACAATTTTGTTTAAATATTAGTTATATGTGTTAGCCAATAAATATGTTTTAGACATAGTAACTATTTTGTTTGCTTATTAGATAACAAACCTTAGATATATAAAAAAATAAATGTTGAAAATTTCTGTTTATCATAGTGTTTTATTAAATTTCATATGCATGTAGTTTTTTAAGTGAGAACACATGCTATAATTTTAACCATGGTATTATGTTAATAATCCTAATAATAAATATTAAATTGATTATATTATTTAAGTTTGTATTATTTTTTTAAATCATATAGTAAATATATTAAGATTATCACAAATATTATTAACTAATCAAACAAAACAATTTTTCAAACCTAACACAATATATATATATATATGTATGTATATATTTAGGAATATAATTAACCATAGTTAACCATTTTGTAATAGGTTTCCCTAAATTAGGTAAATAACAACTTAACCAGAACCAATCAATGATTGTCAACATATATATATCCATTAAACACCTACATCTTTTAGAAATGTTTATAGGAACATCTTTAAAAACAAACCCGCCTCGGTGGCGTAGTTGGCTAACGCGCTAGTCGTGTTGAGCTCGATCACCGAGGACGGGGAGATCGAGGTTCGAATTAGAGTAATTAGTACTTAAGCGTATAACCCGAACGGGTAGTAAGACGCGGTGCTAAATATTATTATTATTATTATTATTTAAAAACAAGCATATTTTAAAAACTATACTATGCATTACGGCAGTCAGACAATAGAAGCAGTGGACTGAATTTGGGCGTCTAGGTCATCATTATGTGCTGGCTCTCAGCTATTGGAGGGAAAAAACATGTAACAAGATATTTTACTCACAAACAAGTTTAGATTTGATTGTAATTCTTTAATTACCTTTAGTGTGTGCTACAAGGATTTGTCGGTGTGCCTGGTATTCTACTGGAAGTGGCGTGTATGTAACAGTCTTCTCAGGTTGGATCATTACGTAGGTGCGGTTACTTCGCTCCGATAAGATGAGGCAATGATAAGAATAATGATTATGAGGCGTTAGTAGTAGTCTTAAATATAACTTAAGACTAATTAGGCCTAACTAAATCATGGCAAACATAGGAACGACTCTCCTTAGGGAATGTTAGCTATGCTATTACCAGGAATATAACCCACTACTTCTCGATTAGTAGCCAGGAACGCTGACAGCTAGACTGAGGGAAAGTAATGGTAAAATAATAAACATGCTGTTATAATACAGTAGGATCTAAATAATATGGCATTTGTTGATTAAAAAATAGAATAATTAAAACCCGCCATGATTACCCATGAAATTCATATTTAAATCAATGGTAAAAATAACTTTTAAAATGATTTTTAAAAGGAAATACTTGAATAATTTGAAGCCTATGTACACCGTTAATTTTCGAGTAAGTACTCATTTCAAACTCATTATTAAATCACCCAATATTCCAAAAATGATAAAGTTTCAAAAAATTTGGGATGTGTTAGCTCAATTGCGTGACAATGTGATCACGTGACGTCCAATGTTTTTCGGTCCTTAATGATTTTAATTCTGCGAATTTTTATGTTAATTTTTACAGATTTTTATATTTTGTATTTAGAATTTCCTATTTTATATCTAGGTATATATTGTGTAAGTGTATTTTATATAGCATATATTATTTATGTGTGTTTATATGTAGTTTATTTTGATGTTATTGATTTATTGTGCTTAAATACTCACAAAAATTGTTAATTCGATTTTTGTATTTTCGAATAGTTTTACATATATCTTGATATTTGAATTAAAAATGTTCTACCGTAGTAGATTTACTTTCATGATTCTCATATACGTAATAATATGTATGGGTGGTAAACATTACCGGTCTAAAAGAAAACTCCTAACCAAGTTCATAGAGACAAGACGTCTCCCTTTCAATATTCTGCTCCTAAATATTAACTAACATTCTCTGTGACCAATCAAGACACAATTAATATTGGATTATGAAAATGTGACCATTAAGAGGGTGGTTTATCACAAAAACACTCAATGTCAATATAAAAGCTCCATCTTTCTTTGTCATTTATTCCAAGAAGGAATGCTCTTCTTACACATTTTAACCTGAGCCACAAAATAATATCATGCTGGATAGTAATAGTACCAAGCAGGCACTGACACTTTTAGGACATATTATCTCCTTCTTGGTTTTCAAAATGTAACAAATATATATTACTGAACGAGTGCATTGAGGTTCTGGTTGAACTTGACCATTTTCATTAAGTATTTCTGTCCATGTGTCTATTTGCCGAAAACTTTTATTCATTATATTTGGCACAAATATTCTTTGAGCCTAGGTCAAGCAATGATTTTTTTTCAATTGGGTTATTTTTTATTTCATAGTGGCTGATGCTCAAATATATTTCTGTCTATTTGTTCAACGTTAACTGCGAAATGTGTGAGCCAATTTGATAAGATCTTGCAGGGCTTTAAACTTTGGCCGAAATATGTATGTGTATGATTTTCTATTATATCTCTTTAAAATGGTAGCTCCAAAATGTTTTACCTTTAATAGTTAATTTCAAGTTAT
This sequence comes from Timema bartmani, assembly GCA_902151455.1. NCBI lineage: Eukaryota > Metazoa > Arthropoda > Insecta > Phasmatodea > Timematidae > Timema > Timema bartmani. The sequence continues at coordinate 106,540 of CABFWB010001586.1, forward strand.
TTGAATTTAAATTTCAAAGAATTCAAATGAGTATCTAGAACATATTGATTTAAATTTAGACATATATTGTGAGATTGACGTCTATAGTTTTTAACGTGAGATACTTAACAATAATTTTTAATGAAGGGAATGATATTTTCTATTTACAGAACTACTAGTAGCCTGGATATTTTAAACATTAGCTAACTAAAGTGTTTATTGTATACATATTAGAATGACGTTTTTAAAGTTACTTACTCAATACATGGAATTGGTATTTATAGTTAATTGCAACGCTTACAAATGTACGTAACTATATTCAGTCAACCTCATTATACCCTAACACAATATTTATCTAGTTCTATCTAGTTCTCCTAAACACACCCTATTCCTATATTGAGCTAGTTATATCCAGTCGACCTCATTACACGGTACATCTTTCATGCATATTCTAATGTTAACCTCCCATCGGCGTCTAGGTCATTCCAATGGAATTATCGTATTAGTTTTTGCAGTTAATACCTTGAATGTGGTCCTATTTTATTCCATTCGCGCTGCATGGCCTTTCTACCGTATCCTGTGAAATATATTACAATAACAAAGTCTGGTAATGAGTTCATGATATGTAGTTCATAATAATGTAACCCTTTACTTTCTCCATTATCTTCATCCCTTTATGGAGCAAAAATTTTCATAGGTATTTGGTTTTCTACCCCACAAACTTCCTTATTGTCATATTAGGTAAGACACCATGTTTTATAACCATGGACAACAACGGGTGAAGTTGTTGTTTTGTTTAATATTTTTTTTATAATTCTTGACAACAGATAAGCTGTTGAGATTTTACTGACTTAGTAATGACATGCATTTCTAGACTGTACTATATTACTAATTTTCACTTTAAAATCGTAAATTCTTGCAAATTTTTTTCGAAATTCTGAAACATCAATCCAAGGTATTAACTTATTTAGTTATTGTTGTTAATTATGGAGAATATTGAATTATATATAAAGTTTAAGATATTTCAGTATTGAAGTACACCACTAATAATGTAATAATAACTAATAACGTAGTTAGCGTGGAGACCACAGTTGTAGGATCCGCCTACCATACCAGTATTTAACAGATATTTCGTTGAGTGCATATGTATATGTGGTGGTTGCACTTTTCGTGGATTTCCATTTCAGGAAAATAATCGTTTGTGTGTCAAGATTTGGATGTATTTATCCAGCAATAGCCATGTATGTCAAGTTGTAGTGTATATTTTTTGGTAATGATCGTATAATTGTCAATAAATTGTGTGATGTTCATGAAAATTACTGTGCGTGAGCACTCCAGATCAATTAATTTCGACCATGTCCATTAGTAGTCAACGTCATAATCAGTCACGTGGAGTTTGTCACCCTCCCGCTGATAATTTATTACTATCACGAGGCCCATGCTTTTAGGCTGTGCCGTGTACAACACTATGTAATAGCTAATGAACACGGTACTCATCACCAAAGGGTTCTCTGCCCCTATGATGTCACAAGCGTAAAGCGTCAATGGTTCATTCCTCCGACCGGCAGTCGGGTTTATAAGTTTGAATGGAACAGATCTTCAGACCAAGAATAGTGCTATGTATAGAAATGTGGGAGTACACACTGGGGTCATATTTAAATGTATCAATACAAATTCTGGTGAAATATTTTATTGCAAGGTTATAACTGATTTAAAAAAAACCAGGTGCCGTGAGCTTAAAAGTTATCCACTACTTGCTTGATTTACTATTTTCCTTCTAATAGACAAAATTGCGATTATAAGAGATGTTAATGACCAATAGCTATTTTAATGCATGTTTTTTTTTATGTATTTCATTAGAAATTATCGTTTTGTAATGGTTTTACTACTGGCAGAATCGGTTTAATTAAATGGTTCGTACTTTCTTGACGCAAGAAAATATTTTTTAGCTTATATTTCTTATGGACTCCCAAATGTCAAGGTGATGCACTGTAACGTTTTATGCCGATAAACGTTACAACAACCGAACGTAAAGCTGTGCAAATGAACATTATTCAAGACACCTAAAGAAATAGACAATAATCTACTCACCTGATGCCCCATTCACCACAGACTGCCTCACCGGCCGATCGAACTTCCTCCCCCCCACGCGAGCACTACATCCTCATCGGAGTGTTGAGTGAAAACTAACAGAAATAAAGGCGTGTCGTGTTAGACACGGAATCACCTTATGAATCATGGGATTGTGTGACGTAGAGGAGGCCACGTAAAAAGAAAAGAAGGAAGGTTCGAGTCTCTTCTCCAAGGTTATAGGTTGTTCCTCTCCATGATGTTTCACCCCTTCCCTCTGGTCCGTGTCTATGTTCTACTGTGTTCTGTTTTCCCCTTTGTTCCCCCCTCTCAGTATTAAATCATTTATATACCGGTGTCGTTTAGTTTAAACTTCACTTCTTGGTTCGGCGGTGTCGAAAGACATCTAGGATGATATTAAGGTATAAATTCTATTTTCGGACTTTGTAAATTCAAAATTCCCTTTTGGACACACGTCAATTATTCTCAAAAATATGTACAAAAAACTTAAAATGTAATCATGGATTAAATTTAGGTATAATTTTTTTTAAGAGAAATAAAGTCCCCTCAGGACGCAAGTCTTTGCCATGATTAGTTTAAATGTTTGTAATGATAAACTACAAGAATCATGTTTAAAGGCCCATCTGGCTCAGAAGGTAATTTATTACTGTAAACAAAAGTAACTTTACATGACTTTGCAAGGCCGCGCATGGCGTGTTGCCTATGAGAGCCGAGGCGTCTCATTTGCCCTTCCGGCCGTATATTTTGTACGTACTTGTTTTATGTTTTGTTTTGTAGACTATGCCTTTTGCACAATAGGTATTTTTGGTAGTAATGATACCCTAGTCAATGAGAGGTATTACAATTATTTAATACAAAAGATTCTAGTTTGTTGTTTGTTGAACTATTGCCTAAAGATGGCCGAGTTAAACTTAGCTGTATGGCGGATTGCCATAGAGACCCAATAGGGGTCGTGTTGTAAACTTTTGGTACTCCTATAGTATTTTTTTTTGGTCACGTGTCAGGAAGACTATTTCACCTTTGCGGGCTTAACCCATTTGTGATAACTACGTTACTATTGTGGGCTTAACCCGATTTATGTATATATTTACCTTTTTTATAATTGTTATTCTTAATATCAATATATATATATATTCACTAATATTATTATGTTTCATAATAAATATATATTATTTTTCATTCAAATATTTTTCTTAATATTAGTTAATAAGTCATAACTCTTAGATATTCTCGCCCTCTTCCCCTGATATATATATTTTTTTTATATGTCTATTCAGCTAGTGATATTGATGAGAGAGTTCATGATAAAACAAAATGATGTATAGGTCAGAGAGACAGGCCTATTCGTCACATATTGTTCTATCGGCTACACTGCAAATATCATTTGTTGTTATTTTTTTTATTTTACATTCTGTTTAAATTTGTGCACCAGCCTTTGTCTATGAGAGGACAAGGGGGTGGTACAGCACGTATTGTAATTTATAGTTAAATATTTTCTTTTTCTTCCATATACCCATATATTTGTACTTAATCCCAAAAAGAAACTTATTAACAAAATGTAGTGAGTATATTTCAATTAAATATCTAAATATGTCCCAAATACCTCCGTATTTAACCTCTTACATAATTTTGTCAAATCCCGATAGTTATTTTTTATATCTCGTAATAACGAGAACAGGTTCTTTATATACATCTCAAGGAGGTTTCCACTGTCCACGTTATGACGGACAGCAATTGTCTCTGTGGTGGAATACTAGCTTCATTGGCTGATTACAAACTCGTGTCAGAATAAATAGTCAAACCCAAATACGAAAGAAGGAAGTGATCTGTGTGAACTAGGCCTAGTTTTCGAGTTAATCTAACAAGTATTTATTTGATGACCACCACATGATAATTACAATAATATGGATATACTATTATAGAATAAACTGTTTTTGAATAGTTTAGTTAGATTATATTAAGCTAGATTGTATCGTTACTTCCTCCCAAAATCTATGAAACTAATAATGTGTTTATATAGAAGATTAATTTTTAATTCTCATTTTCACAATCATTTTTTTGTCAAAAATCTGTTTTGCACGATCGAATTGATTAAGTTTTTTCAAAATGTAAAGGTAGCTTTTAGTTCGTGGATATTTCAGGTTGGTTTTTATTTTAGATTTAATTTTAGGTGTATGATAATTTGTGTTTGTCATATTTTAGACCCTTGAATTTTCTAGAAGTGGTATATATTTTGATGACTAACGCCCAGTACCAATAATTAAAGTAAATGTTTATGTTTATCAACTATAAAATTATTTTAACTTTATTTCTACATTAAAAAAACAACTATATAATTAGTAGTTTTACTAAAATTATTATTAGTACTTTTAATGTATGGATCTACTAGTAAACAAATTATTTGTAAATATAAATTATGCATGGTAGATATACTTCTTCTAACCTTTATTTGATTTTATAATCTGGAACCAGGAGAATGGCATTTTTGTTTTAATAAAAATAATTCTATTATCAAATGCCCAGGATACTAAAAATTATGTTTTAGATGTCCTCCCATTATCTTTAAATAAAGGGCCAAATGCATACAAAATGCAAAACTCTACACTATCTGTAAGAACTTCGTGGCTATTCTGTATGCAAGTGTGAGTCAATTTTGTAGTCAGTGAAGGCAATACAATTTAGTTTATGATATTGATGATAATCGTGAATTTATCATATTTACTGGAAATGTAAGTACATATCTACAGATTTTGAATACATATCCTTGTTTAAACAATGTTTAAAAGTTTTTATACATGTTACCCATACTAATGAACATGCATTAACAGAAACAAGCTCAAGGTTTATTGTATTTCCAGTGACGAGTAAGTTGAAATTTCAACTCTCAATTTCGTGCATTGGGTGTGGAGACCAATAGCTGATTCATAACGCACATGTTCCTACCCTTCATAAATGAATATATGGGTTAATATTACCTAGCTACCTGCCTCGACCCTTCCTCATAGATTAAGCTGTAATATAAATTTATTATAAAAAACACTTATACTAGTATTTCTGGGAACAGTGGAACTCACAATAACATATCACAATTTTTTGAAATACAAAGTTAAAACTAATTCAAGAAATTCTAAGTACGTCATGTTTAGTATTGTCAAGTTCTTATGTTTACTTCGGTCTTAGCATTTCTCTTTGGATTTATAGTTGATATTTTTCTCTGGTTATCAAGCTAGACAGAATACATCTAAATACTATTATATTCAATAGAATGATTCATTATATTCATAGTTAATAACCCTTACTAGAATGGGTTTTTTTCGTGTTTTTTTAAGTTATTTAACGTGCGCTTTCTGAACTAATGATTATGTCATCACACAACTTATAAACTAAATTAAATATAGAACAGCCACAACATCCAGCCCCCAGCTGTTAATTCATCACTGTGAAGGAGGAAACCCACAGTTCACCAATGATGTATTTTTTTGGAAATGCCAAGAATCAAACCCGGGTTCTTTAACTCAATAGACAGACAAGCTATTAACTGAGCTAAGATATTGGACTTAGCATAGTTTAAAACGTCAATCTTAGAATATATGTCAAAATTTAAGAGAAATAGATATTTAGCTGCTCAATCAATTGCTTAAAATTTTAAAAAGTTAAAATCTATTAATACATTTTTTAATAAACGAAACTTGTTGAGCATCTGTCATTTAAAATCGACACCCAAATCACAAAACCAAATATATATATATAAACCATTTAGTCTAAGTTAAAAGCTTGTTTCTGCCGAAATATGATATGTACTGTTAGCTAACTCTTTTGACAGTAAACTCGAAACAAACAGTCAGACAGACCTAAACCTAAGTGCGTGGAAAAAACTAATTCTTGTAGGAGAGTTCCGCAAGGAAGTTTTACTACAACTTTGCCAATAAAATTTATATACTTCTATATGAATTTACACTGAGGGGGTTCATCAAATTTCAGGGGAGTTGGAACCCCCTCAAATCCCTCCCATTTCTATGCCTTTGCCATGAAATACCAAACGGTCGAGTTAAAACAAGACCTCGCACCACTTAGTCAGCTTGGCATCTGCGAATCATTAAATATTAATACTATAAAAAAATGATTTTTTTTACTTGCGTCTCACTATTCAACTGAACTATTCGAAATTAACTGAAATAATATGTTGGGAATGAGGAAGGTAGAAATAAGATAAAATGTACTCACATACGCTTTAAGGAAATGTGGGAGAGCATTTAAGAAAAAACTCTTCGGTACATCTAGCCATGATTTCTATCTCAAACTCTCCGTCACTGGCAGACCGGAACATAAGAACTAGACGTTTGGTCCACGTTCCTACCAATGAGGGCCATGTTACATTCTTAAATAAACGTTTATACTTTCCACAGAAATCGCACGATATTTCGGGGGGAAAAAGGGTAAATTTCCCATAACCAAAGTACATCTCATTATTTTAAACACCAAAGCTCCAGTCAGGTGTATCTTTCAACCATACCTTCCCCCCTTTTATACCCCCCTCTACCCCCCACCGCCCAAACACACAGTGAAACACAGTAATCTAGCAAAGCCTCAATATCCACACCCTAACTTGTGGCCAACTTTCCCCATCATTCGCCAACTATCGAGAGGTATATCGGAGGTTAGACACGATTGAACCATCCCTTCGAACGTCTCTTTAGACTCCTCGTTGAATATGCATCAACTCATTACTGGGACCTTTGAGGGAAGTATTCGTATGTAAGTGTATCCTTTCCGTCTTAGTTTCCTACCTTATCTTCCTCCTCCCCTTCCAAACCATTTTGGTCCTGTAAGTCTCTCTAGCCACCACTGGGAACCAGAGCTTCAAATATTGACTACCTGTCATTTTGCTAACCACCGCATCCTTGGGCTCGTTCCTAATCCTCCCTTCCTTGATTCCTTCCTTCCTAAGATCCTGGGGGATCTATTGTGATGTTACGTTCTATGCAAACAACTCCCTTTAAATAGAGTGAGGGAATGCTTTGTCAGGATTCATACATCGAGCTTTAACTCTTCGTCTCTTGTCCAGCTCAGGTATTGGTGGATGTAGATCACTCTTTCAATCTCAGTCTTGAAATATTGACTCAGCGTTGATTAAAATAGGTTAAATTAATGTAAGGTATAAGGGCTCCTAAGAAAAAACTAAAATATATTTGAATAAGAGATTTAACATTATCTATAATTTGGTTTAAGTCAACTATATTTATTCCTTCCTCGCAAATGTGGATACTTTTCATCTAAATTTTAACTTGCCCGTTTTTTCTCCTAGCGTAATTAATGTGTGCGTATAACCCGTAAGTGCATTAGGTTATAATAAAAAAGTCTTTACCTTGTACCTAATCATATAATTTTTAAATACTCTAGAAAAGTGCATGTTTTACATAGTAGAATATTCGGAAATCCTACCTTGATCATGTATTTGTATACAATAGGTTTAAAGAATTTATATTCATAGAAGCCCACAGACTTTTACAAATAAGGAAGAATGGAATTCTAAAAAATATTTTTTTTAACAGAAGATTCAACAAAATTTGTACGTGCTTCAAAATATTTAAAACTTTTATAATTTCATATACAAGAAAGTAGAAAATGAATATCTTATTTAGAAACTATATGAAAAATAAGAAAAAGGAAAAATGATAAATGATAAAATAAGAGTCGAAAAATAAAATTAATAATAAATTAGTAAAAAAATGTAAACAATATTTTTTTAATTAAAATTATTCTCGTAGTCAAGCTTGTTCACATTTGGGGATTACTCTTACAATTGGGCAGACTATTCAGCTCAGTTTTTTTAAGGAAGTGTAAATTGTTAATATTTTTTTTATGTTTTAATGTAATAATTGCTGTTCAAACAAAGTATTTAATTTTAATCCCCTATATCTGAAGTTCCCAAACTTTACAAGTCCGTAACTCCCTTGACCCCTCGAAATTTGTATGATGCCTCCCCTGAGTCAAATAGGATTACATAAGCGGAATATTCCACGCTCTATGCATGTGCCATTCATATGAATGTAATTTTTCTTACATAAAACTTAAAAATAACTAAAACATTAACATAAACTTTATAAAACCATTCTAAAATTAAATTAAATACTAAAATTTAAAGAATTTTAAAATAAATGGTACGGAGCTCTGCATAGACTTTCTCGCTCTATTGTTTAAAAATGGAGATATTTACTCATATTGCGTAATATAATATACACTGGCAAACCAAAGAACAAATTGCGCTATACACAAGTACAATAATTTTTGACTCATGATTTTAAATTTTATAATTTTATTTTTAAAGAATTAAGTTCTTCATTTGTATATTTAGACCAATAAAAATATCAATATTGGGTCCCTAAAGGTCAACACTTTGTATTAAAATTTTGAATTTCTGTTAAAATTCTCTGCAAGTTATTAGGGAATGCACATCTTATGGTTATCGCATTGATATTAAATTTCTCTTTTATAAATTTTGACCAATATAAAAGATAATTATTGAATATTGTTTCTTAAACGAGATAGATCATTATTGTATCAGGGATGGATCCAGGAGAAGGAGTTGGGGGCGCGCGACCCCCTTAAAAAAATTAGACCAATTAATTGAAGGTTAAGGTCAATATTAGTTTTACTGTCACGTAATACCATCTCACTAGCAAGATTTCATTTTTTAAATTGTTATTGATAAGGTTATTAAATGATTAACATTGGCTAATACTTATAAATGCTTAAGAAAATCACATTAAGTATTAAAATGTTGAAAATAAGCATTAATTAAACTACCGAAATTTAAGTTGCGCACCTCTCACTTTGTTGCTAAAACATTGTTTAGGTTTAAATTTATTTTATCATATTTATTATTAATACTTCAAGTATTAAAAATAATTATAGATCTTTAAACAATTAATTTTTAAATAACGTGCTTTAAACGAAATCTTTGAATAACATAACATAACATGTTAGTATTGCTTACTGGTAAAATTTCGATTTATAATAAGAAATAACTAGCAATACTATAGAGTGGAGTCAGATCTAGAAAGTTCGAAATCTGAATAATTCCATCTATTTTGTCTAATTGACCGAATAGCTAAAAAAAACTATATATATAATAATTGTTACAATGTTTAGACTTTATTTACTTTTAATAATCCCTATTGTTTGATGTTCTTTTTATTTATCTGCTTTTAATTAGTTTCAATACTAATCGCAAATTTCGAGCTACCCCCTTCATTAAAGGATTATTCTCAAGTTTGGCACTACGCTGAAAAATTTACTTATAGATTTATTCTCAAATTTTGAAGTATTTTGATGTCAAAATTCCTGTAGGTGCCCCTCTTCCCTGACCTAATCTCAATGGAAGCACCCGCGTCCCTCCACCCCTAACGAAAATCATGGATTCGACCTGTGCTGTACAACAATTTTCCTTAAGAGGTTAAAGTCAAAATGACATCAACTTCTTAAAATACTTATTTGTTTACTCTATGGCATTAGATAATTATGGCGTTTAAAATTAAGCAGTATCTCTTCACAACTAAAGTATACAAAATTGTATTATTATATTTGCATATATCTCTGAAAATATTGGTTCTATAAAATAAATTTCAAATTAATTTTCTATTTTTAATAGTACTAACATTTTACAATGATAAGTTATTTAGTATCAAATAGTTGCAGAGATATTGTGGTTAAAAAAATTGTATTAAAAAAAAATATTTATATGTATTAATTAATTGTGATATATTGTGATATAGATCAAGATGAGTTATGAATAAATTAGTTTTATTTAATTGATATAGTATTGGGCGCCAACTACCAACTCCTTTAATTTTCTGAAGTAGGTAATTTTTTATTAAATAATTAATTCCCCAGAAACTGCTCGGCAGTGATACGAAAAACCCACTCTCTCAGGACCCCTGGACTTTACCTAAAGTTTATTTTTATTATTGTTGAACACTTATACCAAAGGACTCCCTGGAGCAGATTATTATTCCTGGCTTGGACATCCAACTAACAGAAAATATTTATACCTTAGACACAATGTTTTAATTTACCATGTACATTAATATGATAAGTAAACCAAAGACACCATGAAATTTATGTAGTGATTGTAATTACTGTGAAATAATCTTTAAATAAACCCTACATAATAAGGCATGACCCTACCTAATAAGGCATGATCCTTATGATATAAAATTAATATAAGTATTGTATATAAGTATTGTCTATAGGTATTGAAATATTTTTAAACTCAATTAAAATGTGAGGACAAAACAGAAAATAAAACTATGAATTATTACTGAAATATTTCTTCAAATGAAATGATAACATACAGGTTTAATCTAAGTTTTATGTCAGATTAAAATATTGAGTTCTTTAAAAAAATAAAATATAACTTGACACTTTTATTAGTTAGATGATGATGGAGGAATTGTTATGTCTCACCCAATAATGTAGCTTGGTGATCTCAGGCTCGGGTGACTATTATATACTATCTAGGTTTTATACCTTAAATATTCCTCGTTGAAACTATCTCCTGCACTTCCTTAAAGGTTATTCTGCACTTTTAAGGAAGTTTTTGTTACCTTAATGATATTTAACTATAGAAAATAAATAAATTTAAGATGTCCCAAATGGAGTCTATCCTTATCCCTTTTAACCATTTTTTTTTAGTCCACAAAACCAAAACCATTAATAATTTACAAACAGGTTCTCTTTTTTTTTTTAATAACTTCTGGTCTAAGAGATTACTAGTTGCTTATATTTATAACTAATAACAAATCTTAACTCTTTAGACAATGAAAGATATTATTATTAAAAAAATCACTTAATATTATATTTAGAGAAATAACATAAATTATATTTAAAATCAGTTTTTAAATTTCGTACCAAAAATCCAAACGAGAATAATAATCCCTTCTACTAGGGGCAATTAGTTTTTCTCAAATGACACCCATATGTTATAAGCGTCAAAGAACATAAATGGAATCAAGATCATAACAGTACTGAAATAAACTATTCTCTAAATCAGATAGCGCTAAAATCAGCTAAAAAATAAAGCCAGGCGGGTTGGCAGTTTATGAATCAAAATAAAGAAGGAAAATTAAATATAGTGTAAATAAAGTTAATAAATTATATATATATAATATATATTTCATTTGCAAACAAATAATTAATATTCGAAACTTGAGAAGTTGTGTTTGAAATAAAAAAACATTAAAGTTGTCAACGTAATTACGTTTTTGAAAGACTAAGTCAACCGACTATTAAATTTATATTATAATTAATTCTTTTAGCAGAAATAACATTAAAGAATAGAAATATTTTTCTTTTGCAAGGAACTCTAAAATTCATTTTAAAGAGAAAATGAAAAAAAGCCATTTTGTTTATAATCTTTATCAATGCCTAGACAGGAATTATAATAAAAATCGTTATAGCTAATCTTAGTAAAATGGATTCTTTCTCTTTTCAGCATTTAATAACTGCTCTTAATTTTAGGGCTAGACAGACACACAGACAAATGGCGTTGCAAAAACAACTTTTTGGGGTTCCGGGGATCATGTAACGTCGATATCCATCAACATCTAGGTTTAGATTTTTTAACAAATCTTTAGCCCAATCGGTAAAATAGCCCTAGCTCTAGCCCGAGGAACAGACTTCTAGACAGACGGACAGACAGACAAATGGCATCGCGAAAACCAATTTTTTGGATTCTGAGATTTATGAAATGTCAACATTCATCAAAATCTCGAGTTTAGTTTTTTTTACGATCACAATATTTGCTCTACCTGTAAGATAGCGAGAAAGTAAAAATATTTATATTGGGTCCTCAATGTTCAATACTTCATATTAAAATGCAAAAATCTATTTTAAAATTTTCGACATTTGACTAGGGGTTGCACATCTCATCGCTATTAAATTAATTGATACATTTTGACTGATAAAATAAGTAAATATTGACTATTGAATCTAAAATGATATAGATAGATCATTTCTCTACAATCATTTCCCCTAAGAGGTTGAAAGAAAGAGAACATACAATTTTGAAAGGTATAGTATTTCCTACTCTCTAGAATCTCTACAACTAAAGCTCACAAAATTGTATTAATATATTTTCAAACGTCTCAGAAAATATTGGTTTTATAAAGATATATTTCATTTACAAGTTTTTAATTTTTAATAGTACTACAATTTTGCAATTTTTGCTTCCGCAAAGTAACCTAAAACCAATTTCATAGGAAAATGTAAATATTCATTTTATTGAAAATTATTGGTTTTATAAATATATGTTTCAAATAAAAGATTTTTATTATAAATAGTCCTATATATTTTCCAATATGAGTAATTTAATATCTCAAATAGATATGGAGCTATGATAAAAAATAAGAATTTACACATCAGACTGGAACACTTAAAGTCATTTTTCTAAATATTGAGTGTAGCCATTTTGTTTAAAATATTTAGAAATGTTTATAAATGAGATTTGATAGAAATAATCAGAGCCTATTTTGAGAATATTGATTTTATCTCTTTTTCCCTTCAGTAAACTACCCTTAATTTTAGGGTAGATATCCAATTCCAAAAACCCATCAGGGCAACCCAACGAAAGCAAATACTAACTTTTAGCCCGATCGGTAGACTAGTTTAGGCTCTATTCCGAAGTACGGACAGACGGACGGAAATTCAAAAACAACTTTTTGGATTCAGGTGGTCATGAAACGTCAAACTTTATCAAAATCTCGAGTTCAATTTTTTGACAATCACAATATTTCTCTAAGTGTAAGTTAGTGAGAAAGTAAAAACTTTATATGAATTAAGTAAAAAGGTAAAGCATATAAGAGTTTTTTTTACATTAGAAATAAAAATTTGTAAAACAGTAACATAATATTGTATAAAATTATTTAAAATTAAACTTACCATTAAAATCTAAAGAATTTTAAAAATCGTTACAAAAATTATCTTAAAAAGTAATGCATATGTAATAACTTTTATAAAACAGTCAAGCAGTCAGTTTCACCCTCATCCTTCCTAATAGAATGGATGGGCTTGTTTCATCTTGCACAATTCTTCAAACCCGGGCAATATATTGGAAATAGAAATACTCATCTTTCTCAACATTAACTCTTGTTCTGTACTTTGATTTGATAACTGCCACTGCTGATAATCCAGCCTCACACAGATAAGAAGTTGAAAACGGGATTAGTATTCACAGAGTTTTGTTGATTATTGCTGGATATTCTTACTTTACCAGGCTCCAAATTTCAGGCAGTGAATAAAAAATAAACTTCGCTTTCAAAGTGGAATCTGATGAAAGATCAATGAGCTTCTCCTCTTCTGCAGTAGTGAAATCTGGTGGAGACTCGGCGTTGAAGGGATCTCCAACCCATTGGTACTGCTCAGCTACATCTTCTGGAAAATACCTTTCGAATTGAGGCTGGAGTTGTGACAAATGCTCAAGAAACACATGTTTCACTTCCTCATTCATCTGAACTTCATCTTCCATACATTCCTGCTGCAGAGGGAAGCAGTCAGTTTTACCCTCATCTATTTTACTACTCCAGAGTATTATTTTTTTTGAACGGCAACACTTTGTCTGAAAGTACCAGAATGTGGATTTCATAGCCCTGCAGGAACATATTCAACGAGTTCAGTTATTCAAAAATGTCAGAAATATATGCTGACTTTAAAAGAAAGTCATTTTCATCAAGAAACTGTGCAGTCATGGCAGGATTTTCTTCAATCAGGTATAATTACATACAGTTCCCTCCTCAGTTCATGTACCTGTATCAGAACATATCCCATGGAAAAGCCAATGAGCGCTGCATTAGTAGAGTAGATAATATTTTTGAGCCCACCTATCAATACATATATGTTAAAAAATCTGGTCTTGACTGGTTGTGTTTTGATGAAGTTCACCACTGTGATAACTGATTCTAAAACCATATTTAGAGCAGCATTTACGTACTGGGTTGCGAGTGAATCCCTATTAATAACGCAATGCGTCCACACATCATCAGGCGCTTTGTTCCGTATGAAAGCTTGTAGTCCACCATAACGATCTGACATTGTTTGACCACCATCGGTACACATTTTGTTCAGTCAATATTGTTTTCTGTTATGAAAATATCGATAAAATGATATAAGTCAGTGGCTTTGGTATCTAATGTCATATATTAGCCAAATAATAGATTCTTGACCAATTTATTGTCTGCGCCTATGATCCGCACATAACAATTCAAATAGGCATCATTGTTGCTGCCAATTGCTTCATCCAGTTGAATACCGGAATCCTTACCTTTTAGTTTTCCTATGAACTGCTCTATCGTCAGCTATGTCATGTATTCTACGATTGATCGTATTATTTGACTTAGGTATGTTTAAGAGTTTCTTAGTAGCGTGCTCCCCAAACATAGCCGATACCAAATCCACAGCAGCTGGTAAATTTAGTTCTTCTGCAATATTATGGGGTTTTTGCATTATGTAATGCGCTATGCAACTTTGTATGATGAAATAAGAGTTTTAGTGGTGATCTTAGCTTGTTTAGAAAAAAGTAGTTTTCCGTTCATTCATTTTTTTTAACTTACCGGAAAAATAGTCACGGTGTTTACTTACCAATCCACTGTGATCTGTTTCAATTTACTTGGAAGCATACTGTCAGCAGCCAACAATTTCAAGCAAACGACACACTGAGGATCCTTTTGATTATCCACACTCGTATTTGTGACACAGTAATCCAGGTAACTCTCATAACATTTCCTACATATCCTTTTCCGTTCGTCCCTAGAGGCACTTCACTTTTTTTTATCAATATTTAAAACTTCTCCATTATGATGGAAATTCACACAATAACGAACCACTCCTATACAAATTTCAAATGCTAACATTACTACGCGAGTTGTTAGTTAACCTAGCGTCCTAAGAACATGCTCTCCTACTACCGCCACTCACACCCAGCTCAGTCGGACGACCGATTGACTTGAGCACTACCTAGTGGGAATTTACATTACCATGAATGATAAAGTAACTTCATATTCCGCTAGAGGTAGTGCATGAGTCATAAACGTTGCACGTGCAGTTAGTGTCTGATGTGTCTAATACGATAGTTGTGGGTTTTGTTTGTAGTTAAAAATCTAAAAACGCCCTTCATTCTCGGCGAGTAGGCGGCTTCCCTGGCTAATACTGGTGGCTTCAAAGGACGCCGCGCCTCACAGTTTGGGAACCTCTGCCCTATATCTTTTACAACTATCAACAACATGCTGTTCATAACGAGTAAAGAATTAGATAATACCAGTTATTACAATTAATTAGATTAAAGCCTATATATGGTAGAAGTGTAGCTAAGTGACATCTAGAAGGAGTTTAAGTCTTACAAACATTGGTTGAACGTTAGTAATGCCACTTTATTCAGAAATAATAATTATTATTTGCCCAAAGTGACACCTCAACATTGGCCCTAGCATATCTTAAGGTCTGGCGAATGGATATATAAAAGTTGATATAGTAGCGTTGCTAGTTGTAGATTACCTGCAGTCCTACCGTAGATATAGTATAGGTAAGTTAAAGTAAAGTGAGATATTCAACTTTGGTGGAATATTATCTTGGCCAATTCAAGAGTTTACTGGTTTGTTTGGGTTAGCTAAAGTTCATTTAAGTGAATATCAACTAATTAAACTAGTCTCATCTATGTTAGTATATAAGTTTGCGAATTTATCATGTATAAAGGTACAGCACCTATCTAATTTTGTTCTATTACGTTTATCTCTCAATTTTTTGGAGCTGGAATAATAATTTATTTTAATCTATGAAACGTTAAAGAAATATAATGACATATATAATATGACTAAAGATTATTGTAATACTGTTCTCTATGCTTTTAAAAGTACTGACATTTGTACACTTTAAGGTGTATAAGCCTAAACAATATAATATATTATATGAAATAACAGTTTTATATCTCACATATTTTCTTCATTGTTGTCCATTATTGGAGGAAATTTTAAACCTTAATTAACTGATAGAAAGATCACTCTTTAAACTCTCATTTTAGATTTCAACATTATTTAAAGATAAATTATTAAAGCTACTATTATTGAAAGTCACATTTATTAAAATTTTCTTTACATTATTCATTATTCTTTCCACCTGTGGTCTGGGTCAGTTTTTTTATTAAAGACATACAATTTCCACTACCAGTTTGTTAGGACTGTCGTAGCTTCATATGTCTGATAAACAATATTAAGACTAGGAAAGGCACAAGATTCATTAACCAGTCGTTAATTCATCTCTGTAAAAGGGTAAACCAACATTAACTTTTAGCCAATGATTAATTTTTCAGCCATCTCAGGATTGGAACCCGGGATCTTTATCTCAGTAGACAGACAAGCTACCGACTGAGATAAGGTGTCGAGTTGATAATGTTATATTAAGTTTTGATAGCCAAACCGTTCTCTTTGTTGCCTTATATTTCATTTTGAGAACTCGTCAAAATTATGATAAATTAAAATATTTAAAAGATGTATGGCAAAGTTACTCAGTTGACAACATCTTAATAAAATTACACTATGCTTATTTAATCTTTGTTTTACCAGCTTACTAACATTTTAAATAGCTTATATTTAATTTATATACATGATTTATACATTTAAAATAGATTATCTAATACAAAAAGAAAGATTTTTTAAATTTCTATCCCAATCAACTAATTTTAAACACTTTCTATATTATTAAAAAATATTGCACGTGTATTTCCCAAGCGTATTTAAACAAGATTTCAATTAAATGCAAATTAGCAGAGTCTAGTTTCAATCCTATATTTTATTTATAAAATCGTAATAGTTCCCTCTTGTGTCAACACCTTTTGTTTAATCTTATATAAAACCTTTGTAAAATGTAGGTAATGTGTCTTTCTACTGAGTTGAGTGTTTCGGGTTAGATTACCAGCTTGGCAGAGAAAAAAAAAATCACTGATGAAAGGTTTGTCTAGCTTTTCACATGAATAAATTAACAGACGGGCGTTGGATGTTAAATCCTTTCTAGATATAAGTTAGTTTTATAAGTCGTGTGCTTATTTAATCAGTCAATTCAGAGCGTGCACTTCAAGCAATTAAGAAAATCTCAAAAGACCAAAGCTAATTCGGAGATTCTAATTTATTATTTTAAAAAATTAAAAATATTCTGAACATTTTTTACAAATTGTGGTTTGAAGTAAATAATTGGATTTTATAAATTTTAAACATTTTTCATCCAGCTCAGGTTAAACAAAATATGTTTGTATTAAAAAAAGTTCTATATTCACACAAACATTTATAGCTCTACTAGCTGGTAAACCCGTTTTTCATACAGGAATTAATAAAGAATCTTTGCTATTTTTAGTATTTAAAATTAATAACAGGGAATAGTAACAAAATCTTAAATTAGTTTGAAAATTAATATCTATTTGTTTAAATTGTGATAAAAAAACGTGAAAAATAGACTTACTAATAGTCAAACTAGAGATATAATCAGATCATGTTTTTAAAACTAACATTTCTTTTACAGAATAAGTTATCACTTTTTTAATAACACACAAAACTTTGAAGCCTTGCCTGTTGGTGATAAAACATATGAAAGAGATTGTCACAGCATGATTAATTAGGTGTTAAATGGTTGTATGAATCCAATTAATATTATTTTAGAATTTTTCTACCGTAATCACCCCGTTTACCATTTTCTACGTAATTTAAACATCCTACCCATTTTATCCATACTGAACTTTTATTATTTTTAGCCTTTTTAACCTTTTAAAAAACCTCTATACTATTACTCTTTTTCATACATTTACCCTTTTTATCACTAACCCTTTATAACCTTTTTAGCTATTTTGCCTATTTTTAGTTTTCTACAATTTTTATTTTTAACTTCTTTTAACAAATATACCATTTTTATTTTTACTAAACTGAATTTTAGCTTTTTGTCATTTTACAATTATTGCTTTATTGTGCTCTCTTTGCCTATTTGTAATTTTGGCTATTTTTAGACCTTTTTTGTAATTTTTGCCCTTTTGTTCTTATTGCCCTTTTTTATTAGAATTGCATTATACCTTTTGACTATTTTTGGCCTATTGCCTTTACCTTTGACACCTTTTTACATTAGGGTAGGCTAAGCCCTGGATAAATATTTTAGAGCAAGAATGTTAAAAAAGGGGTAAATTGTGCAAAAGGAAATAAAGTGTAAAAAAAATGTTTAAATCCAATACATTTTTTAAATAGATAAAAGGGATTAATACAATGGTTAAAAAGTGTAGAATTGATTAAAAGGATAAAAAGGGTAGATAAATATAATCAAAATTGTAAAATTCTAACTTCGAGGAGTCAGAGATTACTAATTTTAAAATTTCAGTCCTCTACTTGCGGTAGATATCACATGACACTAATGATAGACAGACAAACTCTTCATTATATTATTGTAGATAAGTTAATACTACCCCACCTTTCCCCCACTTCCAGAAACCAATTTTAGGATTGAGATTATCAGACATGTTGGTTATTTGTGGTAGCCTCTTAACATTCCTTCCTAGTTTAAATTTTATACCCCCTTTTACGTAAGTTTTTCTATTAGTTTAGAGATATTTTCGCCACCCTTCCCATTTCATCAAGTCCCACTCTAAAATATAATGTTTTAAGACCTGTTTGATTACTTACCAGCATGCCAAATTTCAACTCTACCCTCCCTATATGGCATTTTCTATATTTAGATCTCCCAATAACCCCAAATTCTCAGTGCCCCATTATATAATTTACCATTTTTAGATTTTTCTGGTTTTTATGAGGCAATCCTTCGACCATTCTGCAAAGATAAATTTTTATAACCCCTTATAATACTTTTATTCTAATATACACTTTTAATTTTTGTTAGCGGATACAAATTACATATTAGTCTACAAGCGGAATTGGAACTTTAATTACAATTGTGAAAAATAATTTATCAATAAAATGTTTGCTTATAAAGTACCTTTATTTCTTTCACATATCAAGATAAAATATTTTGATAATGGAAATTTTTGATCACGAGATTATGATGAGTATTTACATGCTGTGTGCCCCTGAACCCAAAAATGGATTTTAACATTCTGTCTGCCCCTAACCACAGATATCAAACTATTTGTTATATGGTTTTCAGACTTCATAGTCCTATTTTATATCTATGCCTCGGGGTATTTTTGTGGAATTTGACCCTAGCCACTAAATTAACGGTGGTTTATTGATAATTTATTTTTGTTAAATCCAATTATATTGTAAAATATATCCAACAATTGTATTTCAAATGGATCTATCCGGAGTGTCTGACCTCTCAATTAGCATTGTATTCGTGGTATTTGGGTTAAACTCGTTTAGAGGTAGTTCACAGATAGGTGATCTTTGAACATTTAGATTATATTGAAAATGGTTCCAAACATTTGATTTTAAATGTTTATCTGGGAAGAAATTTAACACGACAAATAAAACTTTTTTTCAGTAATATTAGTTAAAGGCTATAATACTTGTGATTTTATTTTGATTTCAAATAATTTTAAAGTAGATAAAAGGATTTGGCTCAAAATTTGTATCTGTTATGTGTTTTAAAATACTTATAAATGTATTTTTTCTAAAAAAAATAATTTCATATTAGTTTATTTGTGACTGATATTTTATAAACTTGAAGTTGTTTGAAAATATATAAAAATATATTTTGTTAAAAATAAGTATCTGGTGTCTATTTTACATAATAAGTAATATTTTTACTTTATTTTTTATAAATAAATTAATTTAAAGTTAGTTCAGTAAAGGCAACCCTTAGAAAATTTAAAATTCAATCAAAAATGACTTTGAAAAATTAGTTCAAAATTAACATATGAGATAAATAAGAATTTGTTTCTAACTATGTGAAATAAAAATAATTTGAAAATTTAAAATTTGCTAGAAGTATTTGAAAAATTTTGTTTAAAATTTATCTATGAATACTTTACTATGATCTGTTTCGTTTTCTAAGGAAAACTTATATATTTGTAGTTAACGAAAATATTGTTTTTAGAAATGTTAATCCAGTCAATGTAAAAGATGTTGAAATCATGTAGTACCATATAATTATCTATTTAATAATGAAAAAAGAAAAATTTTTAATGATATTATGACTCTTGTTTTACATATTATCCTTATTTAAAATTTCTAGAAAATAATATAATCTTTAAGCTACTTACAAGATTTGTATTTCTCATTTGTTTCTAAAAATAATTTAATGTATAACTCAAGCTAATACGTATTATTTTGTATTTTTTTTATACAAACGTTGACAATCCATCCGTCCGACAAGTAAGAGAAACATTTGATGAATATCTGAACTAATGCACAGGCGGCATACTTCCAATCAAATGCAGGGAATATCAAACTTCAACCAGGCCACGTTGTCAGGAAAAATTATATTAAAGTGAGAGATGACAAACCCAAATTGGCCACAGTTTTAAGGTCAATTCACCACATCGCGTGATTGTTGGTAGAGTTACCGAACCCAAATCTTGTTGATGCCTAAATGTGAGTAAAAAATAGCTATTTTAAATAAGATAGCATTAAGTTAGAAATTTGATATATTTTAAGTAATATAAAATTGGTGGGTCGGGGGGGGAGTACAAAACGTTAAATATTTTATATAACTAAACCGCTTGAAAAATAGGTGTAAAAGTATAATTTAAGTAAGTAGTTCGTCATAAAATATATTTAGACGGTAACAAGTAGCAATTCTCAACAGTCTTACCAAACGAGAGGATGTACTATTTTGAGGCCAAAAGGCAATTGATTATTTAAATAGAATTGACTTGAGGCCTCAGCCGTGATTGGTAATGTTGCAATATTAACCTTCTGACTTGCTTTGGATGAGTGATTAAAGTTCACAGCAAGTATGTAGACCATAATTCCAACAACGCTGAGTTCATTCATAGCAGGAAAATCATTATAATGCTAATACTACTTAATCATCCTTACTAAATAATTTGTCAAATTATTTTCACTGTCATTTTAGAGATTTAATCATCTATTTTACCTTCACGAAACTATAATTGAAAGTAATGCTTGTTATAACATTAGAGCTAAGCAAGAAGGGGTGAAAGGGGTTGGGGACTTTTATAAGAGGGGTCACTAAGTTTAGGGACTATTAGTGAAGGAAAGCATTTAAAAGATGGTCGATTCTTATCTATAAAGACTGCTTTCAATCACGTTATGTTAAAACTAATGGTTTCCTTTTACAAAATATGTTCTTTTGTTCTCTTTTATTTGGTTAATGTTCCAATGGACTATAAATAGCTGTACTCATTTTCTTACCTTAAGATTGTAGTTTAGGGAACATGAGGAAAGGCCAATGCTTTGGCACTTTTTTATTGCAAACATTTAAATGGCAAAAATAAAAAAATATTCCTTCAGTAGAAACATAGAGTATATTTTCTTCTCAGGGTGACCATAACAGTTCTTAAATATTTGTCAAAGGTGTCCTGAAATTTAATGACACAATTTTCTCTTTATTTAAACAGTTTTTCATCGAATGCTAATAAGCTCATGACATATTCATGTTGATAAAAACATATGTAGAAAATTAAAACATATGTTTCTATTGGAACAATATTTGTTTTATTTTATCCAAAAAAGTATTGCTTTAAAAACTTGAAAAAAACTTATCTTTTCCCACGTCTCCTACACTTCCACCATCTTAAGTTATACAATATTTTAGTCATAGTTTTTTCACCGCGTGATACTAACTGTTCAGGTTGTACGCCTACGCATTAATTACACTAATATGTTAGGCATTAGTAAGGTTGAATTTAGAGGAAGTGTACCAACATTTGTGGGAGGGAGAGTAGAAAACCATTCAGGGAAATCCACCCTCTGTTCACCCGACCAGGATCGACCGACTGGGGTCTAGTCTATTGCTAAAGTAGTAGAATCCTAAACCATGTGACCACTGAGGTGGGTTTTATAGTAAGTAATTGCTCCAGAATATATAGTAAAATGTCAATAAGAAAAATAATTTAGTCATCGAATAAATATGGATGTCCACGCAGGCAAAAGTTTCCAGGTAGATTAATCAAACTTTACGTTAGAGCTAACATTCTGTATGGAAATCAAATTCACTACTAAAATCTGTCAATCTAGGGCACTATTAATAGCAACCGTCCTCTTTTGAGGTGGCGCGGTTTACCAGCAGTTCCTTACCGCATCTCATAAAACCAAATATCAAGCAAGCACTTCCTTGGTTAATGCCTTTGAACACATCCTAGCATAATGGCGGGTAAACTCTTAGAAGCTCCTAGTGGTTAAACCTTAACACGCGTACCAACTGATCCACACGAAAATGTCCCAGCTGGGCTAAGCATGATTTGAATTATTCATGGTCATAACCACCGTGGGAAAGATGGTGACGTATATTCACGTTGGTTATAGTAGGTTTTATAGTGACAAGGAAGTTTCCAGAATTTGGCTTGGTTCGGGCAGTAAACTTAAGACAAGCTTTAAAGATATTTTGTTTTAACGTTTTTGACTGTCTTGAACGTCGTCAAACTGTATAAAAACAGTGTTTCTCTTAAAAACTTATTTTAGGAAAATCATTTTTTAGAGATGCTTTGGAAAGCTATGTGAATGGACAAAATATTTCACAATTTAATATTTTAGCACCGTACCATTCTACCCGTTAGGATTATACGCTTATGTAGTAATTACACTAATCGGTTAGGGGTTAGGAAGGCTTAATTTAGAGGAGTTGTACCCGCATTTATGTGGAGAGAGGGTGAAAATCATTTAGAAAAAAACTCTCAGTGCACTCGATCGGGATCGAGCCCTGACCTCCCCGTCGTTGGCAGTCTAGTCCAACACGAAAATAGCGCGTTAGAACACGGGCCCACCGAAACGGGTCTTGCGTTACTTCCTCGTGGTTTAAGCAACAGGGTAACTTGCTTACTTGACTTACCCCGTCTAAACACGCCTTAGGTAAGTATCATAGCTCAAGCCTCAAGCTGGATGGTCGTGAGATTTCTACATTTTACTTAATGAAACAGTGAGATAAAGGCCATATTTAAAAAAATACAACCGTATTGAAGGTTAGGTAGATTCCTATAAAAAAAATGTTTAGCTCAGTTTTACTATTGCCAAGTGAAGTACTCAGAAAATCTCACTTCGATGTATTTTACGGTTCGAGCGAAATCTTATATCTTATATCTGATCTTGGTCAGCCATGAGACGGGCGCTCAACTATTAAGTGCTGCGCTTAAAAATAATAAACCTACAGCAGAGGCTGAGAAGAGGCATACAAGTATGGGGTATGAAGAGAAAGACTCTTCGTTATATCGAACGGGATTGAGGCATCATTCACATTTAACAAATAAAAATACCTACTCTATTTAATACCCGTATGGGTATGTGGACTGTCGCTTAGTCTGGTCAAGTTTTCTTATGACGGGGTTGTCAAGGCTCAAATTCAATCTGGATGAGCTGAGGGTGTTTATTAATCAATGATTTGGTATTCTTTATCCTTTCATATGAGGGTACACTTAATCTAAATTCCTT
This sequence comes from Timema bartmani, assembly GCA_902151455.1. NCBI lineage: Eukaryota > Metazoa > Arthropoda > Insecta > Phasmatodea > Timematidae > Timema > Timema bartmani. Next base: position 130,191 of record CABFWB010001586.1, read on the forward strand.
CCTACTCACCCTTACCTAAATGTGAATGTCTTGATATCACGGACGGCTAGTAAGAAATGAAGCAAGGACAAAAAAAATCACTTGGAATTTAGCTCTATATTGAATCAAATAGGGAAAAATAAATCCCTAGTCATATACTATTTACAAAGTAGGAGTAATAATTTAACTCCACGACTACCTTGCAGCTGTTTATTAACTAGTTTTCCTATTATATCGACACAAATTTACAATTAAATAATAAGCCAACTCATCGTCAAGTTAAAATAAATGTTACGGTGTACCACATAAATTTGACCTCTTTTTATACTTAAAATAGAAACATTTACTAAAGACATTTAAAATTTGTGAAACTAGATAATATACAATGTTACATAAACACTCCGCTAAATAATATACAGTGTTACAGAAACATGTAGAAAAGGGAAGCATCTCTGTCCACCAAAGAGCATGACAGTCAATATCATAATCTGTATACTCCAAAAGAAATATTATATGGTCGCTTACAGCTCATAAACTATTGGTTTTATAAAAACATATTTCAGATTTAAATATTTTTAACTCATGTAGTAATACATCTTTAAAATTTTAAGTTAATTTGTATTTCAAATAATTACGGAGATATGATAAAATTGGGAGATTTCTGCTTATTTCTGCTCAAAAGTAATTTTTATGGAAAAATATAAATTCAATTTGGTTTATAATGTCAAACAGTGTCTATATGTAGAATATAATCAAAATTGCTAGAGCGGATTTTGAAAAAATCGATTTTATGTATTTTTCCCTTCAGTAAACTAGCCTTAATTTTAGGGTTTGATATCTAATTCCAAAATTATCTCTGAGAAATTTATAAAAAGACTAGATACCAAATTTTAGCCCAAAAGGTAAAATAATTTTGGCTCTAGTCTGAGATATATACATGCGAGGAGACGGATGGCCTCACAAAGACAACTTTTTCAATTTCAGGAGGTCATGAAACGTCGACATTTATCAAAATCTTGGGTGCATTTGTTTTTGAGCATCACAATACTTCTCTCTTCAAAGGGTTGAGATAAATCAAGAACTCTATTTCAATTATTAAAAACCACTTTTAAATCCAATAAATATTATTTGGCTAAAACAAAAGGAATTTTAAATAACACTACTGTAAGTCTACTTTGGATATATCAGGTATCCTATATTCTAAGCTTATATCGATTATATTACTGTTTATGGCATAATTTTTTGCAAAAAACTGGATTGCTGGTGGTTTTTAGATTGGGGTTTCTTAGTTGGTAGTGTATTACAAAAGTGTTTTTTCTTAGTTTACATCTGCCCACAATACCCTTTCTCTCTCTTTCTCCAAGTAAATAAGTTTCCTTGAAATTCCACATACCTAATCCCCAGTGATAGTGTCAGGCTGGTGTTGGCTTGCTCATTGGGGCTGAATTTGCGTAGTCCCTAGTGGCAAACACACCTGACCTTGAGCACAACGCAATGGTGGAGAGATTAAAGACAACTCTACCTGTTTCGGACTGACTCGATTCAATCAAACCCATACAGATGAATACGGTCATCTATGTGGCGTTTGAATAAACTAAGGTTCTCCCGTTGGTTGAACACTAAGATATTAGTAGTTTTCATTTGGCTTTGGCCAGGGATGGTTTGTCAAGACACTTCCACGAGGTGCCACTCAACTTATGATAAGTTATCTGGATACATTATCAAATCATAAACCTGAGTTCTTGACTTCCACCATAATTCTGATCATTTCATATGGAAGGACCAACGCCTGCCATCTCTGGATCCATGTTGTAGACAGAGTGTGGGTTCTGGCCAAGCTAACTAATGATGCCTGGACTTTTGATTGACTGATATTGAAAGCCTAAACAACCTAGGGTACGTCTGAGGTTGATCCAAGAGAGCATCGTAGTGGGGTAACGGTTTCCCACAGTGTGTATTAGATGATCTATTAATTATGGTGGCTTACGACTGCTAACGAGCCTATGGCTTGGTGAAGGATAATCTGACTATGCACCTCCGAGAAGGGTGGACCATTGCCAAAACCAGTCCATCATAACGGAAAATACTTAATTCCTCATTCCTACCGAATTAGTGTAGATATGTGAACAGCTCTAAGGGATAGTATTATGCATCTTAAATAAATGAAAGCTTGTATTCCATCACAAGACTATTAACAAAATGTTTATCTACTTTATGTGTTCTAAAACGCTAAATTGAACCGAAAGTAATACAAAATCTCCTATACACCTACATCCAGAAAACTATGCTAACTTTCTAAAATTGTGTTCAAAATGTCGGAGTACAACACCGGAAAAGCACAACTATTCAAGCAAGTACGTACAACAGGTTACAAAGGAGCTAGGTGCATGGCACTGCACACCTCATCATCTTGGACCACGGCAGTAGAATAGATCACAATAATAATAGTTAACAACACACCAGTCCATCTAGAAAATCGAATACGTTCTGAGGGTCATCTATAACGGTCCTACGTCACATAAACTGCTTGACATTATATGTGCTGTGCCGTGCGCCTAGCTCCTATGCAACTTACTGCACACGTATTTTTGACAGCTTTGCTTTCCTGGTTATATACGCCGAAACTTTGAACACAATTGAATGGTATTAGCATAGTTTTACAGTTGTAAGTGTGTAGGGATTTTGTAATACTTTTGTTTAAAATAATCTATATGTGCAGTTTGTGCTATGTGTTTCCGAACAGTTTGTATATACTGTCTTCGACATAGATTGGTTCATGACTAAATAATTGCTTCAGCAGGAATACACCAACATTGTCCAGGGCCTGACCCCGTGATTTGTTTATTTAATTGAAAATTCCAGTTTGATTGTAAATTTCCTACTGATCAGGATGAAGGGGATATCTGGATAACTGGGGCCTAAATCGATGTTGACAATGAATACTGAGTTTCTTTGTGATGATCCAGCTAAAAGCGTATTAGATAATTTCTTTTTGTCAAAGTCGTAATCACCATCCCCGTTTTTGTGTAACATATTATTGCCCTCACTTTTAAGTCTAACATATGAAATTGCATTCCTGAGGGGGTGATGTTGTTTAATAACTCTACTAAGTATAGTAATAATAAGATTTGAAACTAATGTACTTGTAATTTTTAATGTAAAAAAGTGGACCTTTTCAGTGAAACTGCATTAACAATTACAAATAAATTTTTCAAAAAAGATTAATGCATAGTAAAAGGATTGACTCGTGTTGAGATTATTTAAGAATTAAAATATAGAATCTTAGATAACAAAACAATTTTTAAAATGTATTAATAAATATTTAAACTAAACAAAAGATTAAATATGCATGATAATCGGCTAGCATGGAAATTTTAAGAATTGAAAATGTGGAGTTTAAAATAAATATGGTCAAAAATAATAAATAAATGTTGAAAAGTATTTATACAGAGGTTTTAATTGATCAATAAATGATGAATTATATTTGGAAATAGGTATTACCTTAGTAAATATTTTTCTAAAATGTGACTCTACTGAGTATTTGTCAATTTCAGAAGCGTCTTCTAAATTTATTTAATAGATGCTCAGATATGTAGTGGTCTCGTCGTCCAGAAGGTATCACTCACATTGATGCTTGTAGCATTTTATTGCTGGACACCAGCTTGGCTACTTGAGTGCTCCTGTTTCCTGGAGGATATTATTTACACTAGACTTAATTATAGTTCCTTTTTTTACCTTCTAGTTTGTCTCCCTACACCGTCAAGAATATATTCATTTTTAATTATGTTAAGGATTTAGGGATGAGGAATGTAGAATTTTTTGAAAATATACCTACATTTTAGTGGAAAAAAGAGTAGGCCACCATTTATTTATATTGCTCATAAATTAATTCAGCCCAGATTCTAGCGCTAGCCTCAAAACTAGACTAAATTAACTAACATTTATTCTATGTGCACAACGACCAGAGAATCTGGAGAATATAACGTAAATTATTGTTAATTTATTAATAGTTTTAGGACTTACGTCCCTATTGTGGAATATTTCGATTCCTTACATTTAAGACATTCTAGTAATTACAGAGGAAAAGTGGTGGTTATTTGGTAATGTTAAAAAAAATTTAAAAATTAAATTAGCTTGTTTTAAAGGATTCTTTCCCGTTATTTATTTCGTACCTTTCGAATAATATTTCTTTTGTGAAAACTGGAATAGTCTTGGCACCTTATTTTTTTTACATTTTTGAAAGTAAATATTTTCTGGACTGGATTATAATTGATTGATCTTGGGGTCTGTGATGTTGCAGAGGTCATCCACATGACTCGGGTCGGGAAGAGCACTGAGTCGTTAACAGTCAACTGGTACTTGGTCACAGATATACGTACCGGTAATGTCACAGCTGATATCCGTACCGGTGGTGTCACAGAAATACGTACCAGTAATTTCATAGAAATACGTACCGGTAATTTCACAAAAATACGTACTGGTGGTGTCACATATATACGTATTAGTAGTGTCACAGATATACGTATCGGTGATGTCACAAATATAAGATTATTAAGTTACAAATATCCGTACCGGTGGTGTCACAGAAATACGTATTATTAATGTCACAGAAATCCGTACCGGTGGTGTCACATATATACGTACAGGTAATGTCACAATTATTCGTATTGGTGGTGTCACATATATACGTACCAGTAATGTCACAGAGATCCGTACCAGTGGTGTCACAGAAATACGTACCAGTAATGTCACAGATATTCGTACTGGTGGTGTCACATATATACGTATTAGTAATGTCACAGATATACGTACCTACCAGTAATGTCACAGAGATAAGCCACTCACCAGTGGTGTCACACGAATATATTTAGCCAAAAGCTAGTATACTCATATGTGTATGTTAAAATACACATGTTTTAATTGATGTTAATCTTTATCTATTTGTATTATTCTTGTAGGCTATCTTGAACAAAACAAATATAACTTAATATAGTTAATTTTTATTTCCCACACAGGCTGGTTCCAGTTCACTAACTTGTTTATTTGAGGATTGGGAGTGACCAAGCTATCACTCCTTCATTTCTATGCATCACATATTTTTATGAGTTTTTAATAAAATTGATTTAGATTTATGATTTGTTTAGCTAAAAGCCCATTAAAACTTTGTTTGTTTATAAATATAATCCTTGTTTAAAATGTTCATGTTTTTATTTTACTCTCTGCAAGTGTAACCTACATTCTCTGTATCACAACGGTAATTAATTATGAGACTGTCTATAGTCCTGTCGGCTGCCATTATCCAGCTAACAATCCTTTACAGCTCCCCTCACTCTCGATCACCCCCACAACATCCAACTACACACACACACGTTAGCGCTGGCGTGGACAGACAAACATGGCTTTGCTTTCTAGACTCGAGATAATTGTCAAGTGTGTTGGCGGCAACACTTCGTTCCATCCCTCAACCCCTTTACAACCCAACACAGTGCCACTTCTTCTTACGAACGGTTACCATGGGAACCAGAATGATGCTGCTCATCTTCTGTTGGGTTTAATGACAGGCCTCTCAAAATTAAGGCCTTGATTAAGGATCATTATCAAGAGNGCTGCTCCCAGTCCAAGGTATCACTCGTGATGCATCGTTGTCAGACTGAATATCCTCCCTTGATTATTTCTGGGAAGTTTTCCGTTTTGAAAAAAATTCTAGTTTTTTTTATAGGAAAAGCTTAATATTAATTAAATTAATGTTAGTGAGCCACTCCAGGTCTTTATGAATGATTGTGTCTTTAATGTTGGCGATGCTGTTGAAAAAATATCTCAATAGGTCAATATTAAGATCAAAGTATCTAAGATCTAGTCCCATTCACTTATTGTTTAACGATCTGAAGATTTTTACAGAAAAAATTATGTTCATCTAGAATGGTAGTTGCAATTGTTTGTTTGGATCTTATTTCCACTATATTATAAATAAGATATTTAAAATGTTTTTAAAGTTGTCTTTAGAATTCGCTTGGATGTTGAATTAAGTATTTGCCTTAAACATATGATCAAAACACCCCTCAACTTACTCTTAATCCACCCCCTATATAATGACTTCATGTGTGTATGTGTATCTAGGAACTTCTTACCAACCCGGCTTTCCCACATATTAAGTAGGTCGAAATACACAATCGCAAAATATTTTCTGATTTTTAATTTACAGAAAAATAATATCTGTTCATTGTTATTGCGTCACTGAATAGATGACTTAGTGATATCATTCAAGTTAATGATGTGTCGTATTTTCATCAATGAACATCACTAATAGATGTTGGCTGTCTCCCACCGTCAATCAGCAGTGAGCCCCATTCAGAAAATGGAACCATAAAGTAGATAAAGTTTATTGAATATTAGGGGTAATATCAATTCTTATAATATGTTTGAACATAAGCATAGCAGTAAAAAAGAAGATACAAAATAGTAGTTCTGTGAAAAATAGACCTCGCTCCCTCCATGTTCTTCTTCTTATTACAGTCTTAATAGTAGTTCTGTGAAAAGTAGGCCTCGCTCTCTCAATGTTCTCATCGCTACTACAATCTTAATAGAAGTTCTGTGAAAAGTAGACCTCACTCTCTTAATGTTCTCATTGTCACTACAATTTTAATAGTAGTTCTGTGAAAAGTAGACCTCGCTCTCTCAATGTTCTAATTGTTATTACAATTTTAATAGTAGTTCTGTGAAAAATAGACCTCGCTCTCTCAATGTTCTCATTGTTATTACAATTTTAATAGTATTCCTGTGAAAAATAGACCTCGATCTCTCAATGTTCTCATTGTTATTACAATTTTAATAGTAGTTCTGTGAAAAGTAGACCTCACTCTCTTAATATTCTCATTGTCACTACAATTTTAATAGTAGTTCTGTGAAAAGTAGACCTTGCTCTTTCAATGTTCTCATTGTCACTACAATTTTAATAGTAGTTCTGTGAAAAGTAGACCTCGCTCTCTCAATGTTCTCATCGCTACTACAATCTTAATAGTAGTTTTGTGAAAAGTAGACCTCACTCTCTTAATGTTCTCATTGTCACTACAATTTTAATAGTAATTCTGTGAAAAATAGACCTCGCTCTCTCAATGTTCTCATTGTTATTACAATTTTAATAGTAGTCATGTGAAAAATAGACCATCGATCTCTCAATGTTCTCGTTGTTTCTACAATCTAATAGTAGTTACGTGAACAGTAGACCAGTATTCTTATCGCTATTACAGTCTCACAGTTTATTTTTGAATTTAAAGTTTAAATATCTCCTATAATTTATCTTTGTAAATCAAGTGGATAATCTTCTTTGCTTACAGAAAACAAATTAATATGATATTCATAGAATAGTATATTATATATTATGTGCGTCAACACAACTTAATAAATCTGAAAATAATAATAGAGTGTGACAGAACCATAATGATTAACTGCCCATTTAAATATTACCTTCATGGATACACTTTCATGGTTGTAATCGATCATGCAACTTTTAAATGGTTGCTTAGTCTTAAGGACCCAAGGTAGTCGACTTAAGGGCCCTACAGACACACCAACTTGTCAGCCCTACAGTCGGGACAGTAAATTGGAAGCGAGCATCCACATTGCCCGACTGTCTGTACCAATACGTCAGTAAATATCCTGATCTCAGAGCGAGCGAACCCCAAGCCTCGATCTTTAACCAAATACCAAAAAATTAGAATCGCATTAACATCACTATCAATTCTTAAAAATATTAAAAGAAAAAAAAGAAAATGTGAGCAAAAAAATTGATTGTTAGAAAGAATAAAACACCACCCATACAATTTTATTAAATGAGTTGGATTCAAATGATTTTCGTATTTTTTTACTAATGAATCATGAATGTTTCTCTGAAATACTCGGTGTAGTGACATCATTTTAAATGGAGCAAAAGAACGCACTGTGACTCTACCCAACTAAACGCTTGCAAAGCGGTGACTGACCGGCGCCAGATTTAAAGGTTTGTCCAACAACGCTACAGACACAACTTATCGGGCGATGAGGTGGAGAAGTTGGAGATCAGGTGGTTTGTACCAAACAACAGTACAACTTGGAAATATATATTTTCAGTTAGACAACAAGCCTACACACTATACAATTTATCGGCTTGTTGGCCTGACAAATTGGTGAGTCTGTACTATAGGGCCCTTAAGATGGACGACACGCTTAAGTGATTATGAGTACACTGTTTACTATAGACCTGACATAACACATGGTAACGCTGATGCCATGTCAAGAAAAGGTGAAGATAGATTACCTATCACCAGAATATGATTTGAGACAGTATCTAGAGAAGGATTTATCTTGTCAGGAGTGGAAGAATCATACTTGATCTAATAAGTGATTGGGAAACGATCCAATGGCCACTTACAAGAGTGCTGAAGAATAAGAATGAAGATATTCTATAGGAAACCCATGATTATTTATTCGCAGGACGTATCAGGACTAAATACGACGAATCACCGGGTAGTGGAACATTAATGTTGACCAAAGAGCCACAAGAATGTGGATCGATATCTGTAGAGTTGCGATGGTTGCAATACGCGTACAATGCATGAAAATACCAGTTCTAAATTAAAAAAGTTACCAGAAGTTAAGCATCCCTTTGAAAAGATGGGAGTGGATATTGTAGAAACACTTTCTAAGTCGATAATGGGAAATCGTCAAATTTAACTGTGGTAGATCACGTACGTCGTTCAAAGAATGTCTCATTTAAATTTGATTAAAACTGTTTCACAAATTTGACAGATATCAAAGAACAATTGTCCGGACAGACTAAAGTCAAACACTCAAATAAAAACTATGCTTGGTCAATTATAATAAAATTAGTAACGTATAAAAACTAGTTATTTTAAATTAGAAGGACTTACCCTCTTCAAACTACTTATACACCAATTCAATTATAATAATCAATATTAACTAATTATAATATAATAATTTTGATGTCATCTCTTATTGTAGAGACAACTCCAATTATCTCGTAATACACTGGAATGATGGTGATGGGGAGGTCCATGTTTGACTCTCGACTGGGTGTTGGGGGCTAGGGTGATGTATTCCTTTCCTCTGCCAGGATTTCCCATAAACTTTCTTTCTAGCGTGGGGTTTTAATAATTAAAAAGTAAACTACATTACAAATATAATTAAAAATTTCTAATTAAACTAATTTGTATTTTGGTGAAACAGCCAAATAGCATGTTCTAACCTACAAATGGAGCTAAATACTATGCATTTTGAATTTTACTTACTTACCTACTTACTCTATGGCACTAGGATGATGAAAGTTATTTGTCACACTTAACAAATACGACACCTATTCCTATCTTGAGATAGTTCCATCCAGTCTACCTCATCACACCCTGTCTCTATCTTGAGATAGTTCTATCAAGTCCACCTCATCACACCCTGTCTCTATCTTTAGCTAGTTTCATCCAGTCCACCTCATTACACCCTCTCTATATCTTGAGCTAGTTCTATCCAGTCCACCTCATCACACCCTACTCTTTATCTTGAGCTAGTTCTATCCAGTCCACCTCATCACACCTTGTATCTATATTGAGCTAGTTCCATACAGTCCACCTCATCACACCCTCTCTATATCTTGAGCTAGTTCTATCCAGTCCACCTCATCACACCCTCTCTATATATTGAGCTAGTTCTATCCAGTCCACCTCATCACACCCTCTCTATATCTTGAGCTAGTTCTATCCAGTCCAACACATCACACCCTGTCTCTATCTTGAGCTAGTTCCATCCAGTCCACCTCATTACACCCTGTCTATATATTGAGCTAGTTCTATCCAGTCCACCTCATCACACCCTGTCTCTAAGCTAGTTCTATCCAGTCCACCTCATCACACCCTGTATCTATCTTGAGCTAGTTCCATCCAGTCCACCTCATCACACCCTGTATCTATCTTGAGCTAGTTCCATCCAGTCCACCTCATCATACCCTCTCTATATCTTGAGCTAGTTCTATCCAGTCCACCTCATCACACCCTATCCCTATCTTGAGCTAGTTCCATCCAATCCACCTCATCACACCCTGTCTCTATCTTGAGATAGTACTATCCTGCCCACACCATCACACCCTATCTCTTTCATATCCATGCTAATGTTATCCTCCTATCTGCATCTAGGTCTTCCCAATGGGTTTGCAAGCAAATACGGAGGGATGTAGTATCGAAATAAAAGTATTGGAAGAAAGATATCGATACCGTACAAGTATCGAAAGAAAGGTATCGTTAACAGTAAGTATTGGTATCGAAATTTTAATCTGTAAAAATGTTATTTTTTGTATAGTAATAATAATTTCAACTTTTGCAGCATCATTGTATGTTCATATTTATTTAAACACTGAAAATTATAATAATTTAACCATATTAGAGTATACTTAGAACAGGCTTCTCTGTTATGTATTTGAACTTTGTGGGTATGATATATAGTACTATATGATGGATATTATGAAAGGTTTTACCATACCAGCTTGAGTTTTTCTTGCTTGTTATACGGAAAATGATTGAGAATTGAGAAACAGGGTCATTTGTTCTTCCTCCACATTATAGCCTAGTAAACATTTAATCCCAGCATGAGTGAAGTTAATAAAAAGAGTGGTTTCTTTCGATACTGATTCGATACTGGAGTGTGAGTACTATTATCGGTAAAGACATTGGAAAAAAAACATTAAATTAAAACAATACTGGTATAGAAGGAAAAAATATCGATCTTAATAAAGAATTGACACTTTTTTAACATCCCTACAAATACCATAAGCAAGGTTCTAAAATCTTCCATTCCCTCTTAATATCCTGCCCACCGTAATCTAAAAGACTTGACTATCCTAAAAATGTCTTGTGATGAGTACAGAGTACGTAACCTATTATTATGTAACCTCCTCCAATCCCCAATAGCTACATCCATTCTTGGAGCAAATACCTTCCAAATCACCTTATTTTTATTTTCTTCATATAAGGTATTAGACCTTGTTTCACAAACATAGAGATCAACCAATTATTTGTTTATATTATTAGTATTAGATTCCTTGGCTAAATTTGTATGGCTTACTGGAGGGAAATATGAGCTTGGGAAGAAAGAGAGGTCTAATATTATATGAACTGAAGGCAAGAAGAAAACACTGGGATTTGAAGGAGGAGGCAGAGGAATGGGCGCAATGTCGGCCTAAGGTCACCCACAAAAGGAGTGGACCTTTTAGAAGACAGAACACCTAATAGTAATGTCTCTCGAAAGTATCTGATAACTACCCTATCACGCGTATGTATGTCAAACATACCTCAATTAGCTATACAATTTCTTTGTTTATCCCAAATTTAGTTAAGTTCCATATAATTGGTTTTATTTCACTGAATTATAAGCTTTTTAAAATCTATGTATAATTGATTAGCTGTCATATTAACTATTTTGCTAATATATGTTGAATAGTTAAAAATCTGATATAATTTTGATCAATTTTGTTGAAATCTACACTGATGATCGCCATCTATTTTCTTTACATATGGTGTCAATCTCATTAAAATCATATTGGATATAATTAGGTAGCCTGTTCGTACTAGTTAGAAATATATAGTTTTGATTTTACATAATATAAACTTGGGAAAAATTAATAATCTGTAAAAAAAAATCTCTAGCGAAAATGCTACATTCACCCCAGAAAATGTGAGCACGGGTGCACAATGTCCGGGTGTTGATTACACTTTGGCTGAAAATTAAAATAAAGTGAAAATAAGAGGCTAAAAATATGAGTGGTACAATCATTTGTTGGTTCATTTGGCTTTAATGGAATGTGTGTTTCATCTGAGGCGCGGTCAAATGTAAACATTATATTTTAATCTGGTAACGTACGAGTACACGTATGTTGAACTATAAAGGCTAGCATTTGTGAGTCACTTTGTTAACTAGATATTTCCTTTTACTAGAATTAAAATTTTGGGAGGCCAGATAGCTCGCTACATATTTTAACTAATTGAAACTCAAAATAATTACCCTAGAGAAAACAAAATTAAATATTTAATTTATAATAGAAACTATGGAATTCACCCGTGAATAGAATTTAAAATAACTGGGAAAAACAAAAATTTAAGTCGAATCCCTACTTTCAGTGTTAAATTAGTCAATGGGAAATAACTATACCTGAAATTTATATTTATAACTAACATTAAAGTTCCTGGCATATCCCGGTGGAAATATCATAGGTTGGCAGGATTAAGGAGGTGTAAAAAGTGCAAAAAGAGCAAAAATGGATTAAAAATGTTAATTTTAATATATATATATATATGTATATATATGTATATATATATATATACATACATATATATTATGTATATATATNTAAACCCTTAATCACTTTTTACCTTTTAGCCAATTTTACGCTTTTACCTTTTTCAATCAATCTACGCCACTTACCGTTTTCACTCTTTCTTCCAGTTTACCCTTTTTACCCCATCTACTCCTTTTAACCCATTAACCTTTTTACATTTTTGATACCCTTTTTTACCATTTTAAATATTTGCCCTTTTTGCCTCTTTTAACTCTTTTAATCATATTTATTGATTTTATTGATTTTAACTTTTTTATTAGATTTACTTCAAGGCCATTTTGGCATTATTACCTTTTGTTGTCCTTTATACCCTTTTTTGTTTTATTATGCCCTTTTTCCTTTTTACATTTTCCCCAATTTGGTCCTTTATACATTTTTAAAAATTTTCCCTCTTGGTCTCAATGGCTCTTTTGATTTAATTTACTTTTTACTCTTTCTAACCTTTTTGGACTTTTTGCAATTTTTCCACCTTCTAGAATTTATAACCTGGCCTAGACGGATAAGGAAAAAGTAAATAAAATCAAAATTCTAAACTTCCGCCTTTCAGATGCACATGTTTGTGTACAAGGTCTACCATAAGCCGTATTGCATAACTGTATAAAATGTAGTAGTAAATCTAAGACTATCCAAGATCAATCGATCACCAAATAATTCACGCAGCATTTCCATTGTTTCTTTGGACGTGTTGCACGTTGTGCCGTTTTGTTGGAACAAACAAATGTTCATTATCTTCGAACATGGTTACAAATTGATGGATGATGTATGCGTACATAGCTGAATTTACAGTCGTTTAAAAGAAAATTGTCCCACATTTTGCTTTCTAGACATTGCACACCACTCTCCAACCTTATATGCGTAGAGTGGAAACTCAATCAATGAGTGTGGATTAACCGCAGTCAAGATTCTAGAGTTTTGGTTGTTAATGTACCCGTTTAAATGAAACCAAGACTCATCACTGAAATAAATCATGTTAAGCTGGTTAATCATAGGGTTGAGGGTGACTCTCCTAAAATAATTGCAATAGGCGACAAATTTCTCTGAATCCAGTGGGCGTAGCTCTTTCACTACTCAAGCCCGGTATGATTGTAGCTTCAGATATTTAGTAGACCTTTGGCAGGCTGAATAAGATGCTTCAACCTGCTGAGACAATCACTGGAATCACTGCGCTGCAGGTTCTGTTGAGCACGATCCGTAAGCTCGGGCGTTAACACAGACAGCCAGCCGCTTAAAGGCCTATTCTTAACACTACCACCGTCAGAGAAACGCTGCACAAAATCTTACTCAGCAGTTTTCCATGGACCAAAACCATCAGGAAAATTCTATTGAAACAACTCGATGCAACGTTTATAAGATTTTTAAACATAATAATATTTTTTTCAACGCGACGCTTGGATCTTGCGTGAGACTCATGGCAGACTGACCAACATTTCCTGCTAACTCCTGCGCATGCGTACCGGTAGGGGGTGATTTCTCCATTATAGAACGTTCACTAAGTTCCCAAATACATGCCACGTCACAAGCAAGAACATTCGGGGGTCTTTCCTTTACTTGTCTTTGAGAAAATAAATGATAAAATTCCAATTTGGGGATATTTGAATCAACCAGTAGATTTTCACCAAGTATTACTACCCTTACGAGCCTATACGAGATCCTATAGACTTCCAGCAATTCTTACTACCCCTACGAGATCCTGTAGACTTCCACCAATTCTTACTACCCCTACGAGATCCTATAGACTTCCACCAATTCTTACTACCCCTACGAGATCCTGTAGACTTGCCCCAATTCTTACTACCCCTACCAGATCCTGTAGACTTGCCCCAATTTTTACTACCCCTACGAGATTCTGTAGACTTCCAACAATTCTTACTACCCCTACGAGATCCTGTAGACTTTTACAAATTCTTACTACCCCTACGAGATCCTGTAGACGTCCACCAATTCTTACTACCCCTACGAGCTCAACCTACTTTTAATTAAGCTAAAGGAGTAGAGAGAAGGAATTTGTTATTGTATATTTAGCACCGAGTATTGCTACGCGTTCAGATTATATGTATATGTGTATTTTAATCTACTGTGTGTGTATAGTAAAGGTTGAAATTAAAGGAAGTATGCCCACACTTTTGTGGAGGAGTAGTGAAAACCCGTTTAAGAGAAGCCACCCTCGGTTCACCCGACCGAGATACAAACCCTTACCAATGGCTGCGTAATGTGTATTTTGAGATTTTGAGAGTGACGTTATAGGGATTTTATGTTTTGACCACTGAAGTGGTTAGGAATCCGTAAGATGTACAGCTTAGGAGAAACGTTACCAGTATTTGCTTTTCGGGAGGTTGGGATATTATTTAATTAATAACATGGTTGGTATACTTGGGTGGTGCTTAAACCATGACTTCTTCATCACCGAAAAACCATAACAGATGAGCCTTACATTTAGCTCGTGAGCAAACAGAAGTGGGTTTGTCTGCTATTTAATTTTATGGTTTTTACCTCAATTCAAGATAAAATATAATTTTACAACAAAACAGTTTTTTTAATATATTTTTACATCTCTTAGAATTAATCTATTTACACATTGAACAGGACAATATCTCGCCTGGCCTAATATGTGGGTAGGTGGGAGAATGGTGTTTGAATGCCATCCAAGTGTATTGAATTATTATTTTTCAAAACGGAATCCCACGTTATCTCCACTCAAACGCGAGAAAATTTATCCTAAAATAACACCATACTCATCCTGACTCTATTAGTGTGATTAAATGCTAGTAACACAGACGGGTAGTAAGACATATTTCCAAAATAAACATCATCTTTTCCATTTACAACGGTGGGCATACAGATAATGGCATCCATATTTTTTGGCCTGGCTTATAAGTGATGTGGTGTTTGAATTCGAATAACCTAGAAGTGTACTGAGTTCTATATTCATCAATGTTTCCCCACCCTCCTAAAACTCAAATAAGGATACTTCCCAAATCCGTATTGAGTTAGTGAGTTTAAATGTGGATAAAGCCCATCCGAAAAATATTTGTGACAAAAATATACAAATTTATTTTTATAAATATACCTATCAAAATATTACAGTGAAATTGCTTACTTCATTACTTGGGCTGCCAATGCATTTTACTAGATTTTCTTCTATTGCAGAAAAATACATTGGGAATGCAACACTTCTTGTTTTTCCATAAAAATCTGTGTAACATATTCACTTTGTTCTTCTATTTTATGATTTTGAGAGTAAATGCTCCTCTAATAATACTGTGAATAAGTTGGCATTCATAAGATTTGGCATTAAGGGGATGGGGACATGTAAAAATGGTAGTAAATAGTTCATAGCAATATACGTTACATCCTTCCTCTGAATAGCAATAGAATAATATCTAAAAATATTTTAATGAATCATTAAAAATTTAAAAATAAACTCCCCACTAAAACCAACATCACTTAAAATTGGTTTATCCATCACTTAATATGT
Organism: Timema bartmani; assembly: GCA_902151455.1. NCBI lineage: Eukaryota > Metazoa > Arthropoda > Insecta > Phasmatodea > Timematidae > Timema > Timema bartmani. The sequence goes on from CABFWB010001586.1 coordinate 146,015, forward strand.
TTCATCCCTGCCCCTGCCACGCTGTATATGTTCACCCCTCTATCCATTCGGCTTTGTCCTTGCACCACTGTATATGTTCACCCTTCTATCCATTAACCCTTGTCCCTGCACCACTGTATATATTCACCCCCATCCATGCACCACTGTATATGTTCACCCTTCTATCCATTAACCCTTGTCCCTGCACCACTGTATATATTCACCCTCATTCATGTACCACTGTATATGTTCACCCCCTGCGACTGCACAACTGTATATATTCACACCCCCTCCCTGCACCACTGTAAATGTTAGCCCTTGCCCCTGCACTGCTGTACATGTTCACCCCTGTCTCTGTGCCACTAGTTTTGTCCACCCCTGTTGTGTGTTCGTTAAACAGGAGAACAAGGATGAGAGGCACTTTAACGATGAGAGGAGATCTCTTTGTTCTGCTTATGCGTTTCTGGTTTTAGTGAGTGTGACAAAGCTTAATGAAGGAGCTAGACTCAGCGTGAGACAACAACATAGGGGCTCAGACCCAAGCAATAAAGGTGTTCTGAGGTTCAGCTTAGAGGGACAGTGTAATTAGGACCCCACTTTGGGTAGCGTGTGAGACCGGATATTATGATGGTACACGTCGTTACCACACTGAGTAGTTAATAGCTTAAAGGGTATGAATCCACAAATAATATAAGTTGTTGGTTAGAAAAAATAATTAATGTTATTTACTTGAATGCTCAACATTTCTTGTTGATAACAAATATTTAAAAAAAAAGTTATATATTGGGTTGATTCTCTAGTAATAGGATCCTATTCCCCAAAGCTTAGTGACCTTAGATCGAATCCTTAAATAGTTACCACGTAGATTTATATTAGCCTATTAATATCAAATTAAGTTAATAATTAAAAATATTAAACCACCACATTTATGAGAAATAATATTTTAGATTAAAAAGTGTATAGTTTAATTGCTACATATATAAATCCAAGGTGGAAATATAAGTTAGTACGGACAAGTATTTATATAGGTGACCACAATTCAATTGTTTAAAGTAGTTAAATAATTACATCCAGACACAGGAATCGAACCCGAGATCTTTGGCTTATCACGTCAATTATCTGCCACTGAGCTATCCAAGTTTAAACCTTTCAGGCTATACGCGTGCTAATTATGCTAATGAGATAGAGATTATGATGGTTTAATATAGATGAGATAACCCCTCATTTGCATGGAGGGCGAGTGAAAAACCATTTTAGAATAACCACTCTCAATACAACAGATATGGATATGAACGCCGATCCTCACGTCATCAGAAGTCCAATCCAACCCGAGTGTGACCACTTATATTATGTGGCTACCGTAACAGGTTTTAAATAATTTAATAAATTAATAGCACAAGGAAATATTATTTTTCTCAATTCAATAATCCAAATATCATAAAAAGCTGATGAACATTGCATTATTAAATTACGTTCAAATACCAACTTGATTTGAGATAAATAAATAAAGTTCAACCCCCTTTGGAAAAACATTAAGTTTATAAGTTGGATGCTTACTTTTTTAATATGATTTATATTTAAATATTAAATTTTGCAAGGTGATTAAGCTTAAGCTAATCAACCACTTTTTCAGCCTATTAAATAAAATTACCTCTGTGTAGGTATATTACATTACTTTAATTATTTAAACTATGTTAAATTTGCTCATAATAAGATGAATAAAGATACTAAACCGTTGGCAATACTGTACAGACTTGGTTTTAAGAGAATAATTACCAAACAACATTTATTAGAGCTCTAATTAATAATGATTCCAACAACCAAAACGAATCTCTTTTTATTTTGTCCAAAGGACGAAAAAATTATTACTAATCCGGCCTACAGGAGTTCAATGTTCACTCTTTAACCAATGTAGGCCTACTTTGATTACAATACAATATTAGCATTAATTTTAATTAAAAGTATCAAACGAATTTTTATATCTTCTGTATATAAATCATGTTCCAGAATTTATATGTTATATGTAATATGTAATATGTTACTTAAAAGGTTAGCTTTCAACATCTACAACGACAAACTTAGTTGACATTCAAATTATTATCTTAAAATTATAATAAAATCTGGCCGATTTATACCTAATTTTAATTCAATAGTTTGGCTTTACATTAATCTTTAAACAGCAGTAGATTTTACTATAACTTTGGAATTTTTTAAAGTGCTTGGTAACTTTATATATTCATACATTTGAACACGTGTGAAAAATATGAAACTATTTTTAGATCTGAAACTTTGGTTTGAACATCAATACATATTAACCTTTGAGGAAGTTCAAGTATTAGGCTACGTAAGCACCTTAGGGGAAGAGGGGGTTCAAACTTTGCTTAATAGTGATGACAAGGGGTGAAAGGTCAGAATAATGAATACAAGCACACAGAGGGGGACAAGAATGGTGAAGTTACCCAGCCATCCCAAATGGACACATAATAATTAAAATTGTCAAGACGTGGCTTTAAAATAAGATTAAAAGTAATTTAGAGTTTTTTTATAAACACTCGCAATAAACAATGTAATATTAATTTAAATATAATGTGTTAAACAAGTAAAATTCAAAAACGCTATAATTTAATTCAATATAATAGCTAGAAATGTATATATTACATAAAAAAATAAGGGTTATTCCTGTGAAAAAATTACAAAATTTTGACAATTATTAGGTTAAATGTTTATTATAAGACGTAAAGGGGATTAGGCCTTTGTTTATGTCTGCTTAGGGGGTTCAAAATAGTCAAAAAGGAGCTTGCGTAGTATTTAAACGCCCTCTCATTAGACAATACATTTAACTAAGATTTGATGATGATAATGACCACCCACAAATATTTTCTTAGAAATAATTTGAAAAACATAACTTGAATCTTCGTGTTTAATACCCTTTAAATAATCTAGAAATATAAGTTAGGGACAATTTTATCATTTATTTTTCTATGCAACAAACAAAGCTTGCAAAGACACAAACCACTTATATAACCAATATCTAAAAAAAAGCTAACTCAAATGCTTATATTTTTGGACAAATCTACTTCATACGAGAATCCGTAAAGTACCGTAGCTTGGTTTTTTATAAACTATATAAAATTAACCTTATGTAAAAGTAACCAGATATTGAATCATGTTTAAGTGGTGTACTTTTGTAACTTGGCAGTGAAATTTCGAGTTCCTTATGACCTAAAGTAAGTAGGTGGGTTTGAATATTAATCCTCTTTTTTAGGCGATAAGTAGGCTGACTAATTAGGGGAGGCGCTAGCTTACATTGAGTATGAATTTCAAGTATGACAGCATTTGACTTCTGATCCATGTTCTGGGGACCCAGGCAAATATGAAAAGTGATGTTGTCAATTTCGGGGGGGATGGTAGAGAACCTGTGGGGGAGAGGGTGAATAGCGTGCTTGGGGTGGAATTTTGTTTCCACTATAACTTACGACTCGTTCCTCGTAACAAAGATAAATATATATATATATATATATAATTGTGTTTCTATTAGGAAGGGTTATAATTATAAACTTTGTTTTGCAGTTCATTGTTATAATTAAAGTAAATATAAAGAAAAAAAGGCAAGTAAAATGTAAAATATTAAATAAATGTTTTTGAAATAAAAGAATCCATGACATCCTACCTACGTCTAAATAAATAGTGTGTTGTAAGATACACTAAGGTTTACTTAGGTAGAAATGAACTACTTATAATATACGTGTGAGTCAAGGCCAGAAGCAACGAGCCACTGCAAAACATCCCCATTTCTTGGAACGGCTGCCGGTCAATCAAAGCATAACCCACCGAAAGACACGTGCACTGTTGGCCTATAGTTTACACACTACACAAGACTCCAGGTTGGTTAAGTCTCTCAACGTGAGCAGATGAAGTATTTTTTTAAACAATTAATTGAAGTGTTTGTAAGTTTTCAGTACTCACATAATATAGTTTTACATTTCGTAAACAAATGATATTTGTTGCGTGGTGGTAATAAACTCAAATAACAATGTCTTTTACTGTCAGTTTTTGTAAAATATTTAAAACTATTAACCTAAAACTTGTGTCAATAAGATATTAAGAAGTGTTTTATGGTTTCAAAACCGAGTCAAGACAGCTATAAGAAAGTTAAAATATGTGCAGTTAGAAGGAAGGATGATGTGGCAGAGCGAATAAACTCATACTTCGAGGACAATGGGGTAGTATTATATTTTACATGGCACCGTAATCCTTGCTATGCGTCTTATACTAGTGAAAATAACATCAAAATTCGTGAAAAACAAATTATTTTTCAAGTATAAAATGAACACGAAATGAGTGGTTCAAAGCTTAGAGTCCAAGCTGGTGTTTGCCACCAAAAAAGTGATAGGACTTAGTGCGTAATTCGTCAACAAGTTACGAAAAATAAAGTATTCCAACTATATCGGGTCTGTGAAATTGATAGCGCAGACAATTTATTAGCGGTATATCATGAAAATCAAGATTATGTATACACTCGTTCAAGCTGTTGTGAAAGCAACATTCTTTACAATTTTCCATTTTCTCCCTTTTGTGTTTTATTGGTTTCTTCATTTAGGAAGTTGTGTTGTGTGTTTCACACTCCTCCCTGAGTTCCGATAGAATGAAACCTAGGTCGGGGGATTGGGTGGTGACGATCGATTTTCTTTGAGGCAACCGTTTCCTCTCTGTCCAATGGCAGAAATGTAAAGTGTGAACTGTGTTCTTCTTTTCATTTTAAAAGCCATATTGTGTTCGTCCTTTTTATATGTTTCCATCCATCTTCCCTATACCTTCTTCCAAATATAATACAATTACCTCATAAAGTGAAAAGAGTTTTTTTATAGAGATATATTATAAATTACAGTTAGTAATTAAACATTTACTAAACACGTGTTTAAATATTTATAAAGAAAGTATGCTAGTCTTATTTGCACAAGATATTATAACATTATATTATGTTTGTATTTAAACACACTATTGATTTTAATTGATAATGTTTGAACAAGTTAAAACAAAACATCATCCAATTAAAATGATGTATGTGAGCACGATTCACCAAATTCATTCAAATAATTTATTTGTTTTAATGATGATGCACATTTAAATATTAAAATGAAGCAGTGTAAATAAACATATTCCAACAAGAGTAATAAAAAAAATTTCTACTTTCACAAACTTGCTATTAACACAAATTAAGC
>CABFWB010001587.1:0-54530 GCA_902151455.1 Timema bartmani
TTCCATGCTTTTAACTTTTTTTAGTTTATAAAGTAGCATATCACTTGTATATTTTGTTTGTATTAATTTGACAACAAAATATAAAAAATAAATGAAACCTTTACATCATAAGTGTTTAATTTTAATTACCGATATATTTTGTGCGCCGTGTCTTACTTCCCATAACGGCTATCCACGTATTTACTCCAATGGATAAGGAATGAGGAAGGTAAAATTTTTGGGAAATGTGCCCGTATTTGCGTTGAAGGAGAATTACAAGCATATTAGGAAAAAACACACTCAGTACACCCGATCGGGATTCGAACCCTGATATCCCAGTTATTTCCAGTCCAGTCTAACGAAGAAGTGAATCCTAAAGAATTGTGACCACAGAAGCTGGTCACAAAATATTTAATAATTAATTTACAAGTGCATTTCCAAGACTCGTGTCACTTACGTTCAAACTGTAGAAGCACTGACATTGTATATTTAGGTCCAACACGCTCAATTGTTTGAAAAGTTTTGATCAATGAAAGGGTGTTGAGGTGGGGTAAGGGATTACCGCTACCTGGACTATTGTACTCTGAGAGACGGCAGCTATTAGCTCTCAGTTTGTCTTTCTCAAGAGTAACATTTTGAAAGGGAGTTGTTTTAAAGAATCCTCACTTGGAAGCGCTGTTATCACTGGATATTTTAAGTTCTACCTGACTCGAGGGGCGCAACAAATCTCCCGTAAAGACCGCATTACACGTAGCAGGTTGCAGCGCTACTAGCTGACAAATCTGGGTTACCTATTACACACAAGCTGCATTCTGACGAATGATCATCTTGCCGCTCAGTGGAGGGGAAGTTATTTTATCGTCCGCACTAAGTTTTGCTGTTTCAGTTTGTGCTAAGATGTCTCGTCAACAACCAGAAGATGAAGAGCTTATTATATTGTACGGGTACTACCAAAAATTGAAATATCGTAGTGTTGTAAAACGCAGAAAGAAACGTGTGTGGAGTCGAAATTTAGTGTTAAAACGGAACAATATGTCACATACTGTGACGATTTTACCTGAATTAGATGTTGATGACTTTCGAAATTACCTACGTATGAATGAAGACACTTACAAGCATTTTTTGTCTAGTCTCTCAGCGGTTAACCAAGCAAGCAAGTTGGAAGCGCAGAAAGCAGTCGTCCGATCAGAAAATATCAAACTCTTTTGATATTTGCGCTGCCAGCTTTTTGATACGCGCACCGATCATTTAGGTATATTACATGATCATCTTGCAGCGCTGCAAAACTACGTCAGAAAGCAGCGCTGCAACCTGCTACGTGTAATGCAGCCTTTAGGCTATGTATCTGTTATTTCCTTGTCTGTGGCTGTGGGTAACTGTGACGTGGAAGAAGATAATAGAAGAGAAGTGATCTTAGGAGGGTGAATGACAGCAGAGCTCTTTGAAAAGAAGATCAGGGAGGGATGTATGTCTGTATTGTCAATTTTATAAAGTGTTGTTAAAGTTGTACATTGTGTTTTGCTGTTTGTTAAACTAAATTAATAGAAGTATGTAATCATTTGTGTTAAGGTTGTATATTGTGTTTTGCTGTTCAAATTCCATAACTGTATATTGTAATTGGCAGTATAATTGTGTACCCTTACCATTGTTTTGCAAAGTATAAAATTTAAGGTACACTCCCAAAGACAGTAATATTGATACTTTCTATTTATATTACTACCCATTACTAAACAAGTGATAAGAGTATATGTATATGTTTTAAATATTAATGAATATGAATATGTAAAAAAATTGATACCATATGTTTAGTAGGGAGGTCAAGTCCTATAATTGTGTAGTTATTATGTCAAGTACCCAAGTACACTATTTATAAGTATAAGGTGGGCTATATTTATGTAAGTTTGAAGTATTCACGGAAGTTATAAGAAGCCGTGTACTGAGATACTCACGTGTTTATTAGGGTGTTATATTTAAATTGGGTTTTTGTAGAACTTAAGGAGGTAGCATGGGGTTGATGTCTTAAGGCGTATGAGATGTGTATCCAGTACTCTTAAAGACTTGGATTCGATCTTAAAGAGGGTAGTAATATAAAGTAAAATTAGCCTTTGCCAAAGTGTACGCCACCCGTGTTGGGTAGAGGTATCGTTGGCTCTGTCAGAACAAGGGGTTGAAGAGGAAGTGGCGGCCAACTCAAGGGTTCGAAGATATGGGACACACTCGGGAGTAGATAGTAGAATGTAACCCCCCTCCCCCAATCCTCAAAGTTGTGAAGTCAGACACGTCCATCTTGCCGTATGCAACGTGCTTGTTTTAAACTTAGGCCTACTAAAACGTGTAATCAAAGACGTTAAACCAAAATTAGTGTAAAATAAGAATATAAGATACAAATTCGCGCAATTTGTCTTCAGAGTGCGATTTATTTCAAAATTAGCCTAAAATATGAAACAACGAGCATGGCGTGAGGCTGTGTTTAACAAATACACCGTGGTAAGGACTCATTATTACGTCCAGGCAAGGTAGTGCATGTGATTAGAGCAGATATCGTTCATGCTTATAGTTAGGGTGACCGTACGTTTTGGTTTTTGGGCTGACGTCTTGTTGTCATACCAATTGTAAACACTTATGTACAAAGCATCAAATAGCCAAAGCTACTATTAATGCTTTTAGTGAGGATCCCTCCATCTAGATATCATATTCTGATAATTGAAAAATTGACACCTGGACACGGGAATCAAGCTCGGGACCTTTGGCTTAGTTAGTACACCAGTGCTCTAACCACTGAGCTATCCAGGAATCGTCCCGTGCCCAGGGTCATTCTTCACTCATATTTTAAGAGAGAGTATGATGGATGTGCGGAAATCGTCGGCTACAAATGTGTGATTTTATTAAGATCACGAGCTATCAGATAAAGCAGCCACCTTCGATTCGGTAGTTGGCTTAATGCTGACACTTCAATTTTCAGAATATGATATCTAGATGGAGTAATCTTCACTAAAAGCATAAATAATAGCTTTGGCTATTTGAATCTTAAATATGCAATCCCGTACAATTATAATAATTGTACAAGTGGCAGCATTCTTGGTCAATTAGGGCTTAGGCGCCTCTAGTTGTACTACGATTCTTAGGAAGTAACAAACCAGAGTCCAAAGGAGGATACAGGTGCGGTGACAGACAGTTTGCGAAAGTCATAAAATGGTTAACCTATTTTCAGAAAACCCACCCTGATATTTACATACAGCACGCCTTCAACGGGCGTGAGATAGAAATCCTGGGAAGGAAGGTGGACGGTTGTTTCTTCCACGGGTGCACATGTCTTTCAAGCCGTGACGCCACTATAACAGGGACAAAAGAGACGCTCAACGAACGACACGGGTGCACATGTCTTTCAAGCCGTGACGCCACTATAACAGGGACAAAAAGAGACGCTCACCGAACGACACGAGTGCACTCTGTTGAAAGATCGAGCATTTATAGCCGCAGGGTACACTGTGACAACTATGAAAGAGTGCAACTTTGACAAAATACTGACTGAAGACACGGAATTAGACATTGAGCTAAACAATCTCCCTATGATTCAAACTGCCCCGCTCAATCCACGTGTTGCACTGTACGGTGGACGCTGTGAATCTACGACTCTACACTATAAGACTACCCCGACGAGAAAATAGGATATTTAGATGTATGTAGTTTGTACCCGTGGGTGTGCAAATATTTTAAATTTCCTGTAGGTCATCCTATAAATAATTTTGTCCCGATGACGTTGTAGACCTAGAAGGTCTAATTAAATGTACTGTTTTGCCACCTAGAAAATTGTACCACCCCGTACTGCCCTACAAGAATCAATCAAAGCTAATGTTTTGTTTATGCTCCTCTTGTACAAACGAGATGAACAAAGGTGATTGTACACACAACGACTCCGAGAGGACTATTACAGGCACATGGATAGTAGACGAGGTTCGACTAGCCATATAAATGGGCTACAAAGTGATTAGAGTGCACGAATTTTGGTAATATAAAATTATCCAATTTGACCCTCAAACCAAAGGAGTAAAACTGTTTGTTGTCGGGATACCCCGGATGGGTACAAACAGACGCGGACAAAGACAATAACGTTAATGACTATTACAAATCTGAGGGAATAGTGCTGGATAAAAACGACATCGTTAAGAATCCAGGAACGCGCGCACTTGCTAAATTGTGTTTGAACTCTTTCTGGGGACTATTTGCACAGAACGAGAACAAGACACAGACCACCATAGTGAACAACCCAACATAATTTTTTGACCTACTCACTAACCCCCGGCACAGAGGTTCGCAACTACGAGGTTTCTTGCGTCTCGTGGATGTACCGCGTGGAAATCGCCTTCCCCTGGGCCTCTAATTTTGAAACGTGCGAGTAACGATTCGCTGGCGTATTTCTCTATTTGGGTACAGGTTAACACATGGTATAGAAATTATCAGGTGTTTGACCAAAAATATATTGACATGACGAAACGACTAATGGATGACATTGAATAATTTGGCTGACATTTCAAATTGAAAAAACTTACCATCGCACGGATACATTTTTTCTTCTCTCTCTGATCTAGAATCATCTGTATTAAAGTACAAAAATATAAATATAAACGCCTTTTCCCCGATTAGAGCCACAACATTCTATGCAGGTCCAGACTTTGAAAGTCCGTACAAATGCAACATACAACCTTCGTGAAGGCGTTTAGTTAAAATAAATATGTATATTATATTACCACGAGGATGGTACGGTAGAATATATCCACGATCTAGTCTGGATCTTCACTACGGGATAGATGTTTTGGCCAGGGTTATAGACAAAGACTATCGTGGTAATATTTGAGTATTACTCATTAATCACGGTGACGTTGTTTTTATAATTAAAAGGGGCGATAAAATTGCTCAGCTAGTGTGCGTGAAAATTGATTACCCTAGAGTTGAACACACTGATTCACTATACAACACTCAGAGGGGGGAGGGAGGATTTGGATTGAGCGACACCACTAAAAAAAACCGAGTCATGGTCATTGTAATTTAGTATAATGGATCAAATCAACGCGTCCATTCTCACGTAGTCTATGAAGCAGGATTTGTGTCTGATGTCTGCCAAAGAGTTAAATAATTTACCTATAGAATTTATTAAATCATACGCCTGTATAGATATCAACCGCGCTTGGGATTTACTCTCTCCATCTGTAAAGGATGAATTGAAAGCTTACCAATATTGTTTGGAACTTTTATAATAAGGGGATAACACAAATTGAAGGACCACCGTCTATTAAGAAAAAATGTCGACAGTGACTAACATCATCGTAGACGAAAAAAATACAACTAGGTGTTATATCTATGTACGTGACTTTTTTTTTTTTTTTAAATAATTTGGATAATGGTCGCCCATGGTGGAAGAAATTGAGTACTTTTGCGACCTCTCTTCGATTAAATTATATCTTCGTATTCAACTCGTGAAAGGGGACGGGACACCGGTTTCGGCCGACAATAAAATCGGATGCATCAACAACTTGATACATTCTTTATTTAGTCAAATCACTATCTCTCTCAACGAAACACCTATTACAACCTTGATAGACAGCGTACAGGGATTATTTGGAGACTTTAACTAATTATGGTCGAGATGCCTCAGAGACCCACCTGGTGAACGTTATGTGGTTTTTGGATACCCCTGCTGCTAACGGTGAACTCGCTGCATCCACAGAGAACAAAGGCTTTGCCACGAGATTAGACTTGTTAAAACATCAGTCTGTAACTAAGCTCACTGTCTTTTAGTTAAAACCAGGACAACACGAGACTATAGTATAACTCCCTGTTTACCTTACTACCAGGACAGGGGGGAACTAGAGTATAGCTCCCCGTTTACCTTACTACCAGGACAGGGCGGAACTAGAGTTTATATTCATACTCCTTGTCAACTCAACTACAAGAGCAGGACAGTATTAAAACTAAGTATTCAAGCTTTATGCATGAAACATAGCTGACCGTTGAGACTTTTGTGGAAATGTATGTATAGTTGATAACAGTTCATAATGCAGTCATAAATATACAGTTGTTAACATTTGAAACCTTTTGCTGATCATGCAAATTGAAACATATACTAAATGTGTTGTCTTCACCAAAATTCACATCACAGAAAAAAAAAAGTGGGTTATTAACATATACACTATGTAGTGGGATTGTAATGCACTAAGTTAAATCAATTATTCTTATTTTATATATATATATATATATATATATATAATGGAATAGAAGAGTTCAAGTGGTTGGAGACATGGGTACATCAGTAGACAGGAATGGGCAGTGGTGATCACCTAACAAGTCAAGATTTGAACATTTATTTTAATATTAATTTTAATAGGCGAAAAGGGATGAACAGTGATTATTTTGATTCCGTTTAACGATTCAGCCACCATGTTTATTGATATGCTCCGACTGCCTTCACCAGCTCTATGGAATGTCATACGTTCCCAAAATGTCACGACATTATCTCCTACCAAGAAGGCAAACCTCTATTGTTTCGTTATATAAACATACGCCACACCCTCCAAAGAACTAGATGAGGACTCATTAGAGCCCAGCAACCTCGAGTTTTATGCCCTTTTAGATCCCACTTCAACTTTAAAAAAAAACAGGACTCACCATGTTGACTGTCTCCGGGTAGATAGCATCGCTGATGACGCCACGCTGCGTCGTCACAAACTCCACCATCTCGTGCAGTGCAGCCCGCTTCACCTCCTTCCACTTGAGGTCGGACAGAGGGTCCGCGACAAAGTCGAACAACACGCAGCATTGTCGGATCTTTTGGACAAACAGTTCTTCACGCTCGTTACTGGTAGCGTCTGTAACAAGGAAACATAACACATGTTTAACCAGGGAGTAAGCTCCGTACGCTCGTGGCACAAACTAACTTAGAAGACACACATCCCTCAGTCTACCAGCCGTCATTTTAGTCCTGTGTACGATGAAGCTCCCATTTCACCAACAGTGATATAGGGGTACGTAGCATAGTAAAACAATATTTATAGTTATATTGTGGTGTAGTCGACAATTCTTTCATACTCAAAAAGGTAGTCCTTTAGAAGAACCAAAATCAAACTCACATATAAATTGATAAGTACCTAAGTATGAGCTAAATTCTTTATGCTTTTGATTTTTTATGTATATGTTAAGATGGGGTGGTAGTGAGCGTGAGTTTATGGCAGTATTTTCGAAGTTTTATATCATAAACATTTATTTGACCAAAAAAATCAAATATTTCTTCTATAGAATCATAGAGTTTAGTTTTCCGCACATGCTAATCTCAACAGTTCTTTAATATCTGTCAAGGGTGTCCTGGAATTTAGTGACAACTTTTTCTCTGCATTTAAAAAGTTTGTCACCAAATGCCGCTATACTCATGAGAGATATTCAAGAACTCTTGAGATTAGCATGTGCAGAAAGCTAAAATCTATGTTTCTATAGAAGAAATATTTGATTTATTTTGGCCAAAAAATGTTTATGCTATAAAAACTGCAAAATTAATGCACTAAACTGGTGCTCACTACCACCCCACCTTAAGGATAAAATGTTTTTAAGACAAGTCCCTGACAATATTTTGATGTTTCACACCTAACTTTTAAACCATCATGTCAAATAAAATATATGTGAAATATAAATTTGTAGCGTGTAAAATTGACTACAAAGCTTAAGCAGCAAAATAGCATATCTAATTTAACAATATATTTGCCTAAAACTGCATTGACGAGCAACTCATCATTGCTGTGTCCTTCGAGACGCACTTTTACATGCGTAGCAGGAAATTTAGGAACTGATGACCCCATGCCGGCTATCGATCCCTGTCCTCACTGGAAAATTGGGAGAATCACCTCTCCTTGGCCATCTTTCATCAGCGGGAGGAGTTGGCTCCTTCTCCTGTGAGTACTGGACGCTCACGTAAAGGGCGTTAACGCCTCGAGTAGGATTAGGCGCCTGGCCTTAGGAATTATCCTTAAAAGGGCTTTCAACCTGAGTTTTCCAGAGGATAGATACCGAATGGATGTGGCCTGACCAGCTTTCACGGACGGACTACCAACCGCTCAGTGTGTGAAGAGTAGGGGTAGTGGGTTCCTTCCTTCCCCCATCCCCGCTCACTTCCTAACAAACTCCACAGAGATGTTGCCGCCTTAAGGGTAAAACCAACCGGACGTTGCTTGGGAGGTCACCACTACGAGGAACATCCCACAGGTAGGGGCGGGAAGCATCTTGTTCCATCCATACCCAGAAAGCCACCATGACAAGGAACATCCCACAGGCAGGGGTTGGAAGCATCTTGTTCCGTGCGTACCAGTAAGGCCACCACGACGAGAAATATCCAATAGGCAGGGGTTGGAAGCATCTTGTTCCGTACGTACTAGTAAGGCCACCACGACGAGAAATATCCAATAGGCAAGGGGTTGGAAGCATCTTGTTACGTGCGTACTAGGTGAAGTGCAACCTGGCCATAGCAGCCGTGTAGCATGCCACCGCCACACTCGTGTTAGGGTTAGGGCATCGCAGCCTTGTAGTTGAGGAACATATCCTTATCATTAATATCAATAACGCTGTCCACGGTGATGTATGGATCCGTCAGGTATTCGTGGATGCCCTGATAGTCGTTGACAACGATTACGTGTGAAAAATCAGGTCTTTGCCAAGACTTTCTCCATGGTGAATTCAAAAAGAGTTTAGCTAGTGTGCATGGATCAAGGTTTTTACAAACAGAATCGAAATCTAGTTTTACCGCTTCCTTTTCCTCATAATTTTGAATATAAGCTAACTTCTCATCTTGTGAGGTACACCACTCTGGCCATCCACTGGCTTCTTGTTTAATTTTCAAAAAAGAATCAATGTACCCGTGAGACAATCCGCCAAAACATGTCTGACGATCGTAAACATATACATCTTACTCCCACAATTGATGTACGGCTTCAACGGTGTGGCCTTTCTCAACGAATTTCCGGATTTCGTCAATCACCCAGACGCCTCTCAACCAGCGAACTTTTTTTAATCATTGTGCTGACATGCGCCTTGGTTTTTCTCCTCCCTGCAATTCCTGCACAAGATGAACATTAACTTGCCATGCATCCATGTAGGCAATACGGGCGTCACGGTAACTTTGGTTATGCGTTCTACTTTATCAATAGACGGACTTTTGGTTCCATGTGAATTTTGGGGTGGCCGATGGGGTATTTTTTGTATTTGCAAACGTAAGGATACAATGAACACACATCCAAGTACTTGATCTTCTCTCCACAAGAAAGGTCTGCTTTGTGGAAGAGCTTGATGCAATATGTACGCACGCCAAAGAATGCATCCCTAAGAATGAGGGGCTCCTTGCTGTACACCTTGTGCTGGAGTACAAATTGTTTCAAGTCCTTGTCTGTGCGTTTCATCGCATTAAACATACACTCCCACATTTCTACGACCGGGTAGCCAGCATTGTTAAATTTTTCCACACAGTCCATGGTCGCTTCATAACACGTCTCCATGGTTGTGTCGGCTGTTTTTGATAGGGGTGGTCCTGTCAGGATAACAGAGAGGTCACCCGTGCCAATAACAGACCCAGAACTGGAAGACGGTGGTGGTATCTCCAGATTTAATAAAACCGTTTACACGTCAACCTAGTACATATTCCTCACGGTCGTTTCCCGCATGTCCGTGACGATTTCCCCACAGTACTCAGCGACAAAGATTCCTCTTTCTATTGGCTCGCTTGGCGGCCCACTGTCTCTCACGTTCTCACGCGCCAATGAGAACTCCCATTTCTCTCATTGGACAAGGCCAGGCAGCAGTGGAGGGTATTTAACACAGTGGTTCCTCACTCAGAGGTCAGTCGGTGAGTGGCTACCCAACTCGGGTGTGCCACCTTTTCGAAGGAGCAAAAATAAATGGTAAAATCATAAAGAGCAATAAAGTCTAATATGCTCTCGCTCCTTTACCTCCCACCACGGCTCACGTGTGACCACCACCCTACCTTCCCACCAAAGCTCAAGTTGCCGGGACCGTCACCCTACCTTCCCACCAGAGCTCAAGTTGCCGGGACCGTCACCCTACCTTCCCACTAAAGCTCATGTTGACGGGACTTTCTCATGTTCCACCGCGACTCACGTTGCCGGGACATCCTTCTGTTCCACCGCGCCTAACGTTGACAGGACACTATCGCCGACATTTTTCCTACCCCTACCCACACGTGTCTGAACACAACGTCGCCCAGAAACGACACTTCGTCACAACATCAACCAGTTATCCCCAAAGCCGCTAACGAGAGATAACAAAATGAATTAAAGTTTCTAGGAATGTTTTATCCAATGAGTAGATATTAATTTGTACTGTTTACAATTAACTTTAATTCATCTGTTCCACTCCACAGTCGAGCGAGACCTCTAAGGCTAACCAGCTCTAGTGGCTTTGTCAGTTCGAACCCAGCCATGTTCAAGTTACTTAATATTAGCTTGAAAGCTAATTTTGGTGTTGTACGAGGGATTCTGAAGTCTCCTTAAGCGCAGTCGCATGTGCAGTAATAAATAAAAATCTTGTGTTGAAAGCTTTAAAAAACATAATTTTGTGAGAATAGAATGGTGGCTATTTGTTTGTGCTTTTAAGGCAGTAATAATTAATAATTATAATTATATCTAGATTCCTTCTTATATAAAACATATCAAAGCTATTATTTCCGGCCATTTTCATTTTGGAATTTTGGGGGTACTTATAAATGTGCATATCGGTGTATCTTTTTACTATCCAGCGTGAGCCTGGTCTAAAATGTAACCAAAGTAATTGACACATGTTTTATGCTATATATTTTAGTTCTACTTAATATGAGTTAAGTTTTAATTCCAATTATTTGAGGTCTTAGAGTTTGGGGGTATATCCCCCCCACACCTTCTCCCCCCACGGTTTACCATTATCATAGTTCCATTTTCCAGTGAAAGAAAAGAAGGGTAATATTGTATTATTATTATTTAGCACCGTGTCTTACCTCCCGTTCGGGTTATACGCTTGGTACTAATTGCGCTAATGGATTAGGAATTGGGAAGGTTAAATTTAGAGGAAGTGAACCCGCATTTGAGTGGAGGGAGAGTGGAAAAACATGTAGGGGAGCCCCCCAGTTCACTAGGCCAAGATTCGAACCTCGATTTCCCCGTCCTCGGCAGTCAAACTCAACACGAAGCTAACGCGTTAGCCATTTACGCCACCGAGACGAGCGATGAGATAGTAAATGACCACTATTTGTTCATAGCATTCGTCACAGTTCCATTTTCCAGTGAAAGAAAAGGGCAGGTAAGATAGTAAACGACCACTATTTGTCCAATGCATTAGTCACAGTTCCATTTTCCAGTGAAAGAAAAGGACAGGTAAGATAGTAAACGACCACTATTTGTCCAATGCATTAGTCACAGTTCCATTTGGTATACATATTATTTTACCTTTTATTAAAGTCGAAAACCAATTTCCATAATGAGATGAATATGCTTGTTTATTTTTACTGATAAAATATTACATCGTAGCTGAATATTTGATAATGGAGGACGTAGATAGTCTTCAACGTTTTTCAGTATAGATATATATTTTAATTTTATAATCGTCAATGCTGAGAACATCGCTTCGCATAGATACGTATTACACACTAGCAGAAGTATCTTTAGGGCCATTTCAGAAATCGTTGGAAATTCTGTCCTAGTCCCACGCCAAAATTCATCAAACGATTTTTTAGGAAAAGTCAAGTTTTAAACCTGTGTCGCTTGATAACTCAGCAAATTTTTCTTGAACTTTTATTGGCAGATGATTGACGTTTTTTATTTCAATTTAGTATGATTTTTGAACCCAACTTAGTTTGTTAGAATCAAAATTTGAAGGTCAAAATTTGAAGGGAAGTATTTCTGAAACCGACTCCAGGCACTTCATATGATCAATTATAGCTCTTACAATTAAATCTTTGGGAAGGTTATTTTCAATTAAAAAACCCTCTGTAGCTGTAAACATTTCTAAAGTACCATACCCCACCCTATTCTTCACTATGTTAACTTTTATCTTGTAATATAAATATGTTACAATTGTTTGTGTTCAGAACCAAGCCTGTAGTGAAGTCGCGCGATCCAACACGAGCGATTGCTGCCAGAAACACTTTTATTCATAGCGCGTTTGATTTTGAATTAACTTTCGGTCACCCACTTCGGTGGCCGCGTGGTCTAATGCGCTACTCTCGCAGTATACTAGACTGCCGATGAAGGTGAGATTGAGGTTCGAATCTCAGTCGGGTGTATTGATTTTTTCCCCAAAATAGTTTTCCAAGCTATCTTAACGCAAATGCGGGTACACTTTATTTAAACATCACCTCTCTGATCCTAAAATCATTACCGTAATTAGTACATAAGTGTATAACCCAAACAGGTAGTAAGACGCGGTGCTAAAAAAAAGTTTTGTTTTTTTTGTCCTTACGCATTCAGAAACATTCTACTGTTGACAAATTTTTCGCTACCTCCACATTCAGTTACGCGACCCACAGTTTAATAAAACCTGGTCAAAGTCACAAGGCATCACTCTCACAGTAGACTAGACTGCCGAAGACGGGAAGAGCGGGGTTAAAATCTCAATCTGGTGTTATTTTTTCTATCCAGGTAGTTTTTCACTCTCTCTCAACGCAAATGCAAGCATACTTTCTATATATTAAATCTTACTCATCCCTAACACGATAGCGTAATTAGTAGATCAGGAAAACCCCACGAGGATATAAGAGTGGTGCTTATTTAGATTTATATCAATCAATCTGTATGAAAATCAATAATTTCAATTAACTTAAAAAGTTTCCTGAAAAAACTTGTTTATGTTAAATAATTTCTCTAGAACATTTGGCTTATTTTGAAAACTTATTATTTGAGATTCTATAGAGGACATCCTGCATCTCATAATGCCATGTTGTAGAGTATGATATCATTGGGGATTCTATATAGAACATCCTGCATCTCATAATGCCATGATTAAGAGTGTGATATCATTGGGGATTCTATAAAGAACATCCTGCATCTCATAACGCCATGATTAAGAGTGTGATATCATTGGGGATTCTATAAAGAACATCCTGCATCTCATAATACCATGATTTAGAGTATGATATCATTGGGGATTCTATAAAGAACATCCTGCATTTCCTAATGTCATGTTGTAGAGTATGATATCATTGGGGATTCTATATAGAACATCCTGCATCTCATAATGCCATGATGCAGAGTATGATACCATTGGGGATTCTATAGAGAACATCCTGCATTTCCTAATGTCATGTTGTAGAGTATGATATCATTGGGGATTTTATAAAGAACATCCTGCATTTCCTAATGTCATGTTGTAGAGTATGATATAATTGGGGATTCTATATAGAACATCCTGCATCTCATAATGCCATGATGCAGAGTATGATATCATTGGGGATTCTATAGAGAACATCCTGCATTTCCTAATGTCATGTTGTAGAGTATGATATCATTGGGGATTTTATAAAGAACATCCTGCATTTCCTAATGTCATGTTGTAGAGTATGATATAATTGGGGATTCTATATAGAACATCCTGCATCTCATAATGCCATGATGCAGAGTATGATATCATTGGGGATTCTATAGAGAACATCCTGCATTTCCTAATGTCATGTTGTAGAGTATGATATCATTGGGGATTTTATAAAGAACATCCTGCATTTCCTAATGTCATGTTGTAGAGTATGATATAATTGGGGATTCTATATAGAACATCCTGCATCTCATAATGCCATGATGCAGAGTATGATATCATTGGGGATTCTATAGAGAACATCCTGCATTTCCTAATGTCATGTTGTAGAGTATGATATCATTGGGGATTTTATAAAGAACATCCTGCATTTCCTAATGTCATGTTGTAGAGTATGATATAATTGGGGATTCTATATAGAACATCCTGCATCTCATAATGCCATGATGCAGAGTATGATATCATTGGGGATTCTATTGAGAACATCCTGCATTTCCTAATGTCATGTTGTAGAGTATGATATCATTGGGGATTCTATATAGAACATCCTGCATCTCCTAATGTCATGTTGTAGAGTATGATATCATTGAGGATTCTATATAGAACATCCTGCATCTCATAATGCCATTATTAAGAGTGTGATATCATTGGGGATTATATATAGAACATTCTGCATCTCCTAATGCCATGATTAGAGTATAATAGGCTATTATTGGGGATTCATATATTAAATTCCTATAGCGGAGTTCTATATCGATGGGGACTAGAATTACAAATCAATGAGTACAGTCGATAGTTAAATTATATTGTTATATGTTAGAAGCTATAGAAAGACTAGATGAATAATGTATAATATAACTGGGCAGTAGCTAGCTCTCTTACCGAGTAGAGAAGGTAGTTGCCGGGGCAGCCCCCCAATGTAGACAGGTACTATCCCACCCCCACCCCCGTCACCCCGCTCTAACCCCGCGGGGTCTTCCACCGCAGCGACTAGGTCTAATCCCGAGTGGAAGCTGGGGCTCTTGGGCAGCCCCAAGGTAGTGGCGGAATCCCTGTAAAACATGGCCCTAGCGCCGGGCCTTGCCTCACTATGCACCATGGCACCATCCACAGCTAACACCAACTTCACACGGCCGACATTACGATGAACTTCTCCAGGCGAGATCACTTGCGGACTGTCGCCGAGAGAATGCGCCACAAGACGGAGTGAGGCTGGCGCTACCAGCGGGAGTATCAACAACGAAATAATGTACAGAATGCAACTAAAAAAATTATTAGTGTTTATTTAAATATATATCAAAAATCAATATTTATTTTTTTATTAAAAACCATTAATGTCATTATACAATATTGGTTCTTTTTTTCACAGCATAAACGGTGTTGTTTTTTCTAATTTCCTTGAAATAGCTCCCGTATTTTCAGAGCATTAATAATTAAAATAATGAGATCCTATTTTTGGAACATATTCAAACGTGAAGTAAGAATATCGGTGTTTAAAACATAGGTATATCCGATCAAGTGAGCACGTAAACAATGACGTCATTAAAGTTTGGTCCTGTTCGCTAATGACAGGAGTTCGCGGTTCATATCCAGGCGGTGTGGACCACTGTATTGGTCTTAAGTAATTTCAAACCATTTAACCCCGAAAATGCGGGTACAGAAAAAATTCTAGATAGTAATTTTCTCATTCCGACTCCAATAGTGTAAGCAAGCCGCAAACAGCGTCACAATCTTTCCAACAAAATGCAATTTAACATAGTTTTTTAAAAAACGTAATGTGAAAATTAAAGCGTTAATGTTGAGAATAAAAATTGGACCAATTCACAGCCCCAAGGATAATTGGGGTGTACTATTATTGTGTAATAAGCCAGGATTATCACTGGCCACCTGTAGCCTAGTCATATTAGCCGAAAAAGTGACGAATAGCGGACATCGGACCCAAAGTTTTGGAACTTGGTATCTATGTCCATTTCGTCATTACAATGAAGCAACTAAAAGTCCTGAAATGTACCTGGTGAGCTAACACCATCTTGAAAAATAGGTGCAATTTTTTAGTTTTTTTTACATATATCTCAGTAACGGTTACCTTTATCTAGGCGGAGGTAGCTGTACCAAAGAAATATAGCAAAATTCCCCACAAAAAAAAGTGTTAATCATAATTACTCAACCCGTGCACGGTTTTCATGTAAATTCCAAAACGAAGGCTAAATTACCAAGCAGGCCGTGGATTGCGCCGCTTCGCTGATAATAGACAGCTACAAAAATGCCTTCCACTCATCAAGAGGAATGTGAAAAAAGTATAGATATTTTCCTTTTGATACTAGTTTTATTACTCAATACTTTTTATGATATTAGTACTCACACTCTGGTATCGAAATTAACAACTTTTTTGTTATCTTCTCTCATGCTGGGATTAAACATTTACTTGGGTGGACTGTGGAGGAAGAACAAATGAAACTATTTCTCAATTCTCACTCATTGTCTGCATGACAAGCAAGAAGAAGCAGCTCAGGCCTTTAATCTCTTTTATCTCATCATAATTGAAAGCTGTTCTTTCATCTTTGTTTGTCAATACAATCGCCTGACCAGTCTTAATACCCCTTCCTTTATCAATGAGCACGGTCATCACAAACTAAACAAAAGAAGCTTTTGTAGAGCTCAATGAACTCGGGGGTGACCTAAGCAGATGAAGCAGAAAAATGAATGTTTGTTGTTTAAGCAGATGAAGCAGGGCAGGGCGTAATTCTCCTATCGTTTATCAATAGTTAGTAATATATCTTGATAAAGTATAGAAACAACGAATATAGGAAAAATTGCGCCCTTTCCCGACCCTCACTTCCCAGAAGTGAATTATGGAAGTTTTTTTTAAAGTTGGATAGTGAGAAAGCATCTTGTAAAATATGTCCAAAGTATTAAAAACCATTATAATTTTCAGTGTTTAAATATATATGAAAATAGAATTATGATGCAAAAGTTGAAATTATTATTATTATATAAAAAACCTTTAACCAAATTAAAATTTCGATACTCGATACTTTTCTTTCGCTAGCACATCCCTAAGAATATGTCGAGCTATTCATTTTGCTGATAGCTTTGGCTCCCCATCAGAAACGGACATTAATTTGATAAAATTAGGAAGAGGCAACGTGGAAAGGAAAATGTATTTTCGGCGCGACCTACAATCCCGCGCTGTATTAAAAAACTTTTCCTTCATGCATAAGACGACTTCATACTCTTTCAAAAAAGGTAAATTGAAGTGCTTCAAGCCATGTTTACAAGATGTTGCAGAGACTTTCAAAAGCACGGAAGCTTCGTACGAAAATAAGGTTTCGTTCTATCTCTTTATGATGAGCCTTCTACGGAGATGTCTTTAAATAAGCACCGATATAATAGTTTTCCTTCACTTATGGGGGCGGTGGGCTGGTACCAGTACCGACGAAACCAGCTACTGCCCCGGATTCTTTGCTAATCCTGTGTAATTGCAAGAAGGTGTGCACATTATTCTGCGGGTGCATAAAAGCTGGACTTTTAACGCTCGACCATATGTGGGTATTATTGTCATGAAGTTTCCTGCTTTAACGCGCAATGGTGTTTAGACGACAAGGACGATAATCAGGTTGTAACCCTCAAAATAGCAAAAAATTATTTTTTGATGATTATAATTACTTCAGATAGCTATTTAAAAATAAATATTTTATATTTCTGTATAAATATTTGTATATATTTGTATAAAAATACTGTATTTAAAATATTTGTTAATTATATACAAATATACTAACCAAAATATTGAGATCAGGGTGCTGACTGCTCACTTGCACATAGACTCAAACAAACAAAAGTCGGCCGACTGATATCGCTGCGTACACATCGGGAACGTTTCCCATTCCGAATGGAAGACTCGACGACAGCAACATTCTTTTGATAATCCTCCGCTCGGCAGCCGGCCTATTCAGGCTCCGCCCACTCGACGACAAATATCGTCGGGCAACATCGTCCAGCGACTCGCGTCGGCCGATAATAGTCCAATGTGTACATAGATAACTCTTTGTTAGCGAAGATTATATCGTGGAATAAGCAAAGATGAACATTGCACGCACTGCACATTTCATAAGAAGGCTGGCATTATAATACATAAGTTATTGGCTATAACAGGAGCCGACAGGATGTTAGGCAAGATGCCTATACTTTGTTGCATATATAATAAAAAAATTACAATATATGTTCATGTCAGGATATTAGGGTTATGTACAACAAAGATAATTTTGCCTATTTTCGTGTATAATGCCTAAAAATACATATTTACCTGATTCTCTAAATTAGCTTTGCATTGCATTAAAACAGTTGAAATGTAGAGTAGCCAATATTTTCTGAATGCATTAAAACAGTTGAAATGTAGATTAGCCAATATTTCCTGAATGCATTAAAACAGTTGAAATGTAGAGTAGCCAATATTTTCTGAATGCATTAAAACAGTTGAAATGTAGAGTAGCCAATATTTTCTGAATGCATTAAAACAGTTGAAATGTAGAGTAGCCAATATTTTCTGAATGCATTATAACAGTTGAAATGTAGAGTAGCCAATATTTTCTGAATGCATTATAACAGTTGAAATGTAGAGTAGCCAATATTTTCTGAAAAGCATTATACTGTCGGTCTGTATCGTAAAAATTACACTTCATATTCCCCTTATGTTTATGGTGACCCAAGACTTATTTGTGGAAAGGTGTGTTTTTTCCCCAATTTTCGTGGCTTCTATTGTACAAGGTACATTAACACCACCCCCACCCTATCCCTTCCTTACGCTGTCAATCACTTTCTTTCGTTCGGGTTGTGGAGAGTATCTCGACTTGTTTCCTCATCCAGTGGAGACTGGTAATTTGTGCAAGTGGTGCGACATTTACTAGGCAGTTGTTTCACCATGCCAAAAGAACCGGCAAGATTAAAAAACAAACTCAATAATTTTGTTTAAATGGTTCGGTGTATTTTCGACTGATGGATTAGTCTTGTTTCCAAAGTGTGTGAAATGTCAGTTAAGTGTCATATTTCACAGCATGTACAAACCTCTAAACATAAATCTGCTCTGTGTCGAATGACAGGTGAGCTAAAAGCAACTCTTCAACGCCAAGCACAATTTTAACTAGACCTTTGCAATTTTTAAGAATTTCTTGCACAAGCAGTTTCGTACTATGCTAGTGACTTTATCGATACACTGGATATTGTTAACAATTTGTATGAAGATGATACATCGTCGATACGAATTGTGAAACAGTTGCTGTTGAAGGACACTGTATGAAATGAAATGGCTTTGCTATCATTGCTGCCAACTATTCTGCATTTTCAGATGCGATCAAGTGCCTTGAAGAGCGAAATAAAACCCTGATAAATTCACTGGATGTCGTTATGAAGATAATTCAAGCGGTTCCAGGTGTTGAAGGCCGAAGTGTACGAGAAAAACGTGAGCGGGTTCTTGCCGATAATAGGGACTTTCGGCAGTTAAAAGACATAAGGATGAATCTTAAGAGTTGAAAACAATGTTTCAACTGATATTGATCCAAACACTGTAGCGTTGTTTAGATATGCTCCAATAACGTTAGTAGAAGTGGAGAGATCATTTTCGGTAGTGAAAAATGTGTTGTCTGATAGAATACCAAAATTAAAAATGGAAAATTTGAAGAAGTATCTTGTTGTCAAGTGCAATCAATTACTATTTCTTAATTATTGACAAGGACTATTGTGTGATGATAGTGATATATAATGCTCTAGTCAGAATGTCAAGCATGTATTATTTTATTTGGATATGATTCTGTTATATGAAGTGTAAATCAAAATATGTGTACTCAGGTGTTGTCCTAATTAAATAAAGCATGATTTTAAGATTGATTTCATTTAGTAACAAGTTGTTTGTAGCATATGTTCATATTCTACATATATTGCATCCTTGGTAGGCCTATATTGCCGTAAAAAGTCAGTATTTATTTTTACTCAACATTAAATTAAAAAATAGTGCCTTTTTGCCAGCCTATTTTGATTTTTTAGTGCCTAACGTCCGATCTCTAATTTTAACTAGAGGGAAGATCGAATAGTAATACACAACAATTTTTGGCGCAGTGCCAGTTTGGCCCAGATTTTGAATGTTGGCAATATGAGTAGTTTGAATATCGAGTGAATATCATGTGTCATGCATTACAGTGAAGAAGAGCCTCTTGGAAGGTGTAGGGACTGACGAGTCCTGCATATACACCTACACGGCTGATATGGTATGTTATGGTGGGAAAACTTCCCACAACTCCGACATCGAAGAAATCCAACATCACCCAATCTGCGAGAAAAGTCTTAGTGACAGTGTTCCGGGACTTGCATGGCATTCTCTTGGTGGAGTTCCTTCCACCGAGGACCAGTGTGAACTCCGCAACCAACGCTACAACATTGGAAAAGTTGTATCGTGGCCTTAGTGACGTCCTAACAGAGATGCTGCAAATGTCGGATTGATGCATAACAATGCTCGCTCCCATGTTGCGGCTTCTGTTCGTGAATAAATTAATAAATTTGTTTGGGAGGTGCTTCAGCAGCCACCATACAGTTCAGACCTAGCTCCTTCGAACTATCATCTGTTTGGACCAATGAAGAAATTACTGGATGCCAAATGCTTAGATTCACTTGAAGTGAAATCAGTCGTTCACAGGTGGCTATATGCCCAGAAAACAGAGTTCTATGAACAAGGTGCACTAAAACTGGTCCTGAGATTGGAGAAATGCCCCGAGACACTTGGTTCTTATGTTGAAAAATAGCTTAACATGTAGCTTCTTTGTATATATAAATTTGCTCTTTTGCCCAACTATTGAAACATGTAAAAAAAAAAAAGTTTGTTACTTTTCGATCTGCTTAGGTATATTCGATTTCTTACAGTTTAACTGGAACTTACAAAACGAAAACAAAGTTCATTGAGATGGATTTATATATATTTTTAAGCTTTGCTGTATATTTGCAGCTATATTTGTTAAACTACATCCTATAATAAATCTATATATAAGTTTCTTGTGGGGAATTTTTTAAAATGAGGCGGCCCAATGGCTAAATAATTTTATAATAATGGAAATTGATAAAACTAAAGGGAAATTAAAACTAAACTACTAAGAGTAAATTTGAAGAAGAAATCCCACCTATGGAAAGAGGAAGAATGTGGGAAGAATTCAATGCACAAAGGCGACATCTTCTTCCTTTCTTCTGTCTTTTATAGTAGAAGTAATAACACACACATTTTAACACAAATAGAATAATATTTCGGCCATGTTACCTTTATCAAACACAAAGAAAAGAGTATACTTGACACAAAAGATCACTCCATTTTGAATTTAAATAAAAACTGTTAGAAACACACTGTGCCAACTGTTTTTTGTAGTAAAGATAAATTTTTTGGCTATGGTTAGTATTTATAAAGGCCTATATATCATATTTAAAAAACTAGTAATGATAATTAAAATAATAATGATAATAATTTGAAAAATATTAATCTTATAGAATGAAAGAAACTATCTTCTGTTGAGGCCTGGTGGTAATCTTGATTTGGTAATCCAATGGTGGGCCAGTTCCCACTGTCTGAGTTGAGAACTGTTGCACATTTTTTCTCTTTCTCTATGTGGGCTTTCTTCATCACATTTACTTGTATTAGTTTATTTTCCCTTTTTTTTAGTTTTATCAATTTCCATTATTATAAAATTGTAGGGAATTTTGTTATCTTTCTTTTCTATAACGTATATGTGTATAACCCGAACGGGTATTAAGACGCGATGCTAATAATAATAATAGTAATAGTAATAATAATAATAATAATGATGATAATAATAATAATAATAATAATAATAATAATAATAATAATAATAATAATAATAACAACTTTTCTATAACTAACTCCACCTAGATTAAGTTGACCGTTACTGAGATATATGTAAAAAAAAGAAAAATTGCACCTATTTTTCAAGATGGTGTTAGCTCACCAGGTACATTTAAAGACTTTTAGTTGCTTCGATGTAATGACGAGATGAACATATATACCAAGATCCAAAACTTTGGGTCTGATGTCCGCTATTTTTCCTTATGTGACTGGTAAAGTCAGGTACACCATTATTGCGTTGTTAGAATTATAACTGGTCATCTGGATAAGCCAGGTATAATATCATTGTGTCCCGACATGATAATTCACAGCCACCAGGTTAAGTTACATAAACTATTATAGCACCCAGTCAGGTTCAATCAAAGGCACATGGTTAAGAGAAAGGTGGCGGAAAGTTAATAGAACGTGTTTGTAATGGCTCCGGCATGAATATCAAAATAACTCATTATTATTAATAATTAATTAGCTTTGTTATTTGCACATCTCCTTAAGTAATCAAATTTACCAAGTGTTGCTGATTTTTTTTTAGCACTGCGTCTTAGTAACCGAGGGAGTAGCGCGTTAGACCATGAGACCATTGAAGCGGATAAATGTTGCTAATTTCATTTACTTGCGGCTTTAGTAAAGTGTTAACGGTTTTGTTTAATTTTTGTGCATAGCCTCTGTTCCACCAACTATAAAAAGTATGCTCGAATGATTTGAGAAGTTCGAAGCAGGTGGGAGTCTACTATTCATAATTTTGAATCCTGAGTAAATGGTAGAGCCTGAAATTATTGGTTCGACTTGGGAAGCCACAAGTGGTCTGTCCTTGCTCCATTCTTCTCAATTTTTATAAATGATCTGCCTGGTAATTTGCAACATTCTCAGCATCATACATATGCTGGTGATTTCCAACTTGATTTATCATCCTCCCTTTATTAGCTTAATGGCGACCTGGATAATATGAATGCTGACTTAAGTGCACCACATGAATGATCACTACAAAATTGTCTAGTGTCAATCCTAAAAATTCTCAATCTATTATTATAGGGTCAAAAAATTACTATCCTCATTAAATATTGCATCAATTCAACAGATAAATTTAAATAATAGTCCGGTTTTTATTCGTGTCGGTAGTTAATAACCTTGATTTACATATAAATTAAAATCTCACATGCAAATTAAGTCATGGCAAAATTGTTGTAAAAAAGTGTTTTTTTGCCTTACACTCAATTAAAAAGTGAAAAAAATTTATACCAAAGAATATTAAATCCACTCTTATTCAATCCCCTGCCCTCCCGTACTTCAATTATTGGGTTATCCCATGCTATTTCAATAAATTTATATTAAATTAGTTGCCACATAATTTTTTATTTTTTGCAGTTTTTTATACAAGTTTATAGAGTTCAAAACCAAATGTTTGGGGTCCCTAGATGGTGCTAGGAACTCAATTTTTGCAACAGAAAGCATTTGCTCAAAGTGTTATAACTTTTTTACCAAATGGGAAAATTCAATAATTCAAAAACCACTGTACTCGGAAGAAAATTGTGATTGTTTTGGGTTTTTGAAATTTAATATTCTTATGTATTTTTGAAATTTTATTGAGAGTCAAAGTTGATCGATGAAATTTGCCTTTTTTTTCAATTTTTGAGTCATATTTTCACTGGGAAGTGCACAAAACTGTCAAACCATTTTATTTTTTTTTGCTACAACCATGACACCAATAGATCTTACCTAAGGTAAGAAAACTGAGGTGTTTTGGGCCCTTCCAAGATTTTTTGGCTGATGAAAATGGGAGCTCTGTCGCGAGATTAAGGAATGTGAGACGCAAAAAGACCTTCTGGTATGTGTAACACCCCACCTAGAGCCTGGTCACCTATACAGCCACGTGATTGATAGCCAGTAATGTATCCCTATTAGTTTAGTTAATTTGTTTTGCTGTACAAGGCATTTATTTAATATATTAGGTATCTGTTTTAATTTATATCTTTGGGTGCAGTGTATTGACCCATTTAGTTATGGTATAAAAAATTATGATAATTAAATAAAATTCCCATAAAATAATGTGTTACACAAACTAATAAAATTACAGGTCCAACAAGTATTCAGAATGTGTAGAGGTTTTGGTGAAGAATTTAAACAAAAATTTAATAAAATATTTCCAGGGAATACTGGTATTCTCATCAGAATTTGTCATTTAGAAGAATGTGTCATATCTATGAGCAATATTTGAAATGCTATGAAGGTTGTGTTAGAGAACAACCCAGAGATTATCACATTTTAAATTCTGGAATTATTTCCTTATTTGCCTTTTTAATTGATTTAGTAGGGAAAGTTAGAATTGTTAAAATTGTAGACTTACTACTGAAACCATTAATAGAGGTTATTAAATGCGCACATAATGGAATGCGTGTAGATGTGTTGATAGTAAGCTATATACAAATCAATACACTAGATGCTCAATTGAGCAATTTTTTTACAATCCAAGAAACCGCCATGTTATTTTAATTTTATTATAATTCCTTTCTTCTAGATGGAATTTAATTTTGACACTAAGGGCCAGTTTCATAGTCAGATTTAGTACACCTCAAGTGCGGCGCTATACTAAATACAAGACATCACCTACCTGAAATTGAATGGAATGGGCCAGTTTCATATGCGAAACTGGCCCATTCCATTTTGGTCTAGGTAGATGTCGTCCTGTATTTAGTATAGACTCGCACTTTAGGCGTACTAAATCTGACTATGAAACTGGCCCTAAGTGACAACAGTTTTGGCTCGGGTAATTACTTTTATTCTAATATTAGGATCTTTATTAAAAACAAATCCTAACCCTCTCCTGTTGAGAGACTTTGCTGCGAGCCACCACAGATAGGACCCATCCCTTCCCCCTAAAAATAAATCCAGGATACAGCAATGGAATTAGTCTACAATCTTATCACACTTAATTATTGTACCCCTTTTGTTATCACTACATCACTAAATGGTCACGTCACCTCGTTGACCAAGAAAGAGCTTTGGTACTCTGTTACTACCCCCCCTCCCCCTATTTGTTTATGAAAAAGACTAATCCACTTGTAAAGAAAACACAGTGAGGTTAAGTTCAACATAATTATATTAGTGAGTAAATTGATTAACTTTGATGGCCCACAATATTGTAGGGCAAATAAAACAGAACACACTTAAAACACTCTAATACACTGGTCCACTGGGCACTCAAGAAACATTTCCACCTGACACTGTTTAACCTCATGGGGCGCACAGATCAGTCCTATCCTATTCAACAATCCATACATCACTGACCTATTCTTCTATACTTCACCTCTGACCTCAGTGGGCGCGAAGTGCCATCTATCTGCACACATTTCAAATAGTCCTCAAGGTGTGACGTAGATGGTAAATTATAAAGTCTGGATTATAAAGTCATTATTCCAGTTGTGATGTGAGCTCAGCCACAAGTAGAGAGTAGACAAGATAAACACTGGTATGTCTACACATGTGTTATACCCAGTCCTTGTGAGTTCAGCCACAAGTAGAGAGTAAACAAGATAAACACTGGTATGTCTACACATGTGTTATACTCAGTCCTTGTGAGTTCAGCCACAAGTAGAGAGTAAACAAGATAAACATTGGTATGTCTACACATGTGTTATACTCAGTCCTTGTGAGTTCAGCCAGAAGTAGAGTAGACAAGATAAACATTGGTATGTCTACACATGTGTTATACTCAGTCCTTGTGAGTTCAGCCACATGTATAGAGTAGACAAGATAAACACTGGTATGTCTACACATGTGTTATACTCAGTCCTTGTGAGTTCAGCCACATGTAGAGAGTAAACAAGATAAACACTGGTATAGTCTACACATGTGTTATACCCAATCCTTATGAGTTCAGCCACAAGTAGAGTAGACAAGATAAACACTGGTATGTCTACACATGTGTTATACTCAGTCCTTGTGAGTTCAGCCACAGGTAGAGAGTAGACAAGATAAACACTGGTATGTCTACACATGTTATACTCAGTCCTTGTGAGCTCAGCCACAAGTAGAGAGTAAACAAGATAAACACTGGTATGTCTACACATGTGTTATACCCAGTCCTTGCGAGTTCAGCCACAAGTAGAGAGTAGACAAGATAAACATTGGTATGTCTACACATGTGTTATACTCAGTCCTTGTGAGTTCAGCCACATGTAGAGAGTAAACAAGATAAACACTGGTATAGTCTACACATGTGTTATACCCAATCCTTATGAGTTCAGCCACAAGTAGAGAGTAGACAAGATAAACACTGGTATGTCTACACATGTGTTATACTTAGTGAAAGCAGAACCTCATATTAAAAAATATCCCTAGAAGCTGTTTGGAATGGTACTTTCAGTGAATATTTGAAAATTGGATACTTGTATAATTTATCTAAAGTGGTCTACCAGAATTTCTTCTAAAAAAATATGCCTTCAGAACATATTTATAAAATTGAGATACCCACGCTACATAGAGTGGTCTTCTATAAATTTTTTCAATACCAATAGAAACTGTTTAAGTGGTTCCTCCTTGGAAATTTGTTCATAATTGATGCAGCTAGAGGCCATTTGGAGTTTGATGGAAGACCACCTTTTTAGCTTCGTATTCGAGAATTTCAGAGGGGAGGGAAATAAATATATAGCGAGCAAATTTGTATCACAAGGGTGCAAATTATTTCCAGCAGGAGAGGGGCAATTCCCCCAAAGTTCCACTGCCACTGGCTACACCTCACAATATAAACACAAAAACTAAAGCAGGATTCTAGTAGAAATTAACTTTTATCAAATACAAACTTTTTGTATACTCAACATAGATATTATTTTACTATATCATTTTGTGTTATTTTATAGGTATTATTACAATCTATCAAAAGTGACGGCTCCAGAACAAACAACTTGACACATAAAGTTATTAAATGTTGGAGTTGTCAAAAAAAAAAAGTGTAGTTCTATCCAAATGACAGTCTGTTTGCATGTTAAGGTGAATCGTGCATTAAAACTTTTTTGAGAAAACAAAATTATTTTCAACATAATTCTACTTGTGATTTAATTTCAAAAAGTATGTTAAAGTTTTTTTTTTTTCCTGTTTTAACTGATGAAATTAAATGTAACACATTTTCCAAACCCATTTACTGCAAGTGTTTGATTATTTATATTTGACTTTAGTAACTTGTTATGGATGAAAGTGTAAATATTTCAATACAATCAGCTGAATACTTTATATAAAAACTATTAAATATTTACTACTACACATAAAAATTACATTTTTAAGTTGCAGTTTGTTTTAGTTAATTTACTTTTTATCTTACTGTGCTAAGGTTGTAAATATGTTTAAATTAATGGTGGGCTAGTTCTGAACCATTATAATTTGTTTTTCGACTTTATTGAGCTACTTCTCATGGTATTCATAATTTTTAAACATCCCTTTGCACACAACATTTTTGCTCGGATGTACCATATATTTTCACATACCCAACTAAAGACAAACGATTGATTGTAGATGTAATTTTAATTAATGTTTAATCTTACTTTTAAACCCAAACACAAGGACCCCTCAACTTCATCTCCAGCACTTTGGCACTATCCCCATATAAGAGTACATGTTTCACTAAGGTCACAGGTCCTGGAAAGATAAGGATGCTCACCTAGTCTTATTCTCATAGTCTTAAAATCGAAAAATGACACTTGAACACAGGAATCGAACCTGGGACCTTTGACTTTGTATGCCAATGTGCTAACCACTGAGCTATCTTGGAGTCGTCCCATGCCCAAAGAATGATATCTGTACAAGTGTCATCATAAGATTGGCAGCATAAAGCCCCCCTCCCCCCCACCCACCCCCATGACTGTTACCTGATAGCTCATGATCTTAATTGATCACCCATATGTAACTAACCATATCCACATGTCCATCACAAACTCTGCCTTAATACTTACATCCAGATTAATCCCGTTAAAGATATTAATTATTCCTTTCAAAAAATATAACTAATAAAATAAATAAAAATTATAATCCAAGAAAATCGAAGTAAAAATAGTTCTGCTTTATATAGTGAAATTCAATTTTGAATATTTCCCTCAATGAAGTCATTATTAAGCAAAATAGTGTGAAGCTGAAAATGTGATCATTTTCATTGTATAATTTAATCAGTATGATCAATCAAAACTATACAAGTCTCAGTTCTAGATAATAAAAATTCTTTTTCATTGGTGAAAACCGATTTCAAATACATAGAACAATTTTGTCACAATATTGTATTTTGTAATATCACGTTTTGATGGGTGAACGAGTGTTGACCGGGGGTGTATGGGAGTCATTTCTGATTGCTTTTATGGCAAATGAATTTTTTTTTATCGTTAGTTGGTACTGATACCATTCCTGGAAGGCTTGTAAAAAATTTAGTTTTTTATGATCTCCCGAGCACAGCCTCTTATTTTATCTTGTGAAGGGGGTAGCAGAGGAGTATATAATTCCACGGTCACGCTCCTTTTAGTTCTCTCTCCATCAACTTTATAGGTGCAGGTGAAGTGTGCAGTTCTGAGAGAGTGCGGGAGTTGGGTCAGATATGTTTTCTCAGAGACATGACTTATGAACACATTACAGAGGTTGCTTTTACTCAGGACATAAGTTCAACAGAAATAGCATGGAGTGTGAAAGGGATATTGTTAGGCCTCCACACAGCCTACCCATATGTAGCTAGGTGGTACGAACCCAAATAAGGGAGAGCATAGCACATTTAAGTTAGTGTACATATTTGGCTGAATTCAATCTTAAACTACAACTTGTCGTAACCATAATAACTACCAGTGAGGCTGTTAAAACACCTTGCTCTGTAACATTGGTGGCTGCACACTTTATACTCCATTCACGGTAGGAATTACTCTCTGAAAGGTCTTTTTTCCTACCAATATCCTACTATATAATAGATTTCTGGTAGGGAAAAAGGCCTTTAAGAAAACAATTCCTANTATATATATATATATGTTACAGGCAAAAGCAGAAATAGGGTAGATCACAATTTGTCCGGGCAAATCTCAATGTGCCTACCAGTTTCGGGTGAAGCCCGATTTGCCATTGCATACTGGGATGGACCGGACAAATCGTGATGTGACCATTTAACACTTGGCAAATCACAATCACTTATTTCTACACATGGTTATATCAGGGATGAGTATATTATATTATTATTATCAATATGGGAATATAATATTATATTACACACTATCTTTACTTGTAAATAAATTATGCTATTAATTATTTTATAAAACACTATTAACTTTTTTATATTTCAATGACAGACTGATATCTCACTTTATTCAGGCCCAAGGGTAATATTAACTATGAAAATACACCTCATACTTAGGTAAACTTTATGTAAGTACTTTTTGTTACACTGAACACGTCATCAGAAATGTTTGTCACATGTTTATATTTATGTCTTGTATTAGAATGAGTCAGTGCTTAGGAAAAGGCAGGAGGTCAGAATCCAATTAATATGTGTTAGTGATATGAAAGAACAGTTTAATGGGAAATTAGCTTAAGTGAACAAAAGTGATTACAGTGATTTTATCAAGGAAGGAAAGTATTATGAACTAGTGAATGACGTGGAACTGCAAAGAAGACGTGCAAGGACTAGAGGAGAGTAAAAAAGTTTATGTTTTAACAATAACTGAGACAAATAAATTACATATCCCAACTAAAAAGACTAAAAGGAAATAATCTATTATATCCATGAGAATGACATTTATGATATTTTACATTCAGTTCATTTAAATACTGGCCATTGTGGTCGAAATTGAATGGAAAACAGTCTAAAATAAAAATATAAACAAATTATAACTAGAGATATCATAGTGATATTTTTATTATTATTATTATTATTAGTTCCGCGTCTTACTACCCGTTCGGGTTATCCGCACTTACGCTAATGTGCAATGGTAGGGTGATTGTGAGATGAAATGGAGGACCTACAGTTTAACGTGGAATCCGAACCACGGTGGAGGCCTGGCATTCCTCACATTCACAAGTTGTGATTGATACACATCTTGTCAGAGGTGAAGGAAGGGTTTGGCAATCAGATAAATCTGTGCCGGGACCGAGGATTGAACCCTGGACCCCCAGCACAGAAGTCTGACACCTTACCCCTAGACCACCAGGTCACCTGATATTTTTAAACCTTTACGAACCCTGTCAGAAGAAGTTCAGTCATCCAAAAAAAAAAAAGTTTAGTTGTGAAACTTATGAGTCTTAGTGAAATTAATGCTCGGGTCAAGTAGATCTTATTGATATGCAGACCTGTAAAGATGGAGAATCCAAATTCATAATGGTTTATCAACATCATTTCAGTAAATTTGTGTCTCTATGTCTCTTAAAAACTTCTGCAGCTGAAGTTGCTTATAATTGAATTGATGTATTTTGTTTCTTCACAGTTCCAAATGTGCTGCAGTCTGACAATGGTCATGAGTTTTCTAATCAGGTGATAAATGAACTTAAAAACATGTGGGAAGGGTTGACGATCGTCCATGGTGAACCTTGTCATTCCCAAAGTCAAGGAAGTGTCGAACGTGTGAATCAGGATGTAGACAAATATTATATATTTACTTGGATGGAAGAGAATAATTCAAAGCAGTGGAGTGAGGGACTGAGATTTTGTAAATTCTGAAATAACAGTTCACTACATAGTGGAATACAGTAAACACAGTAACAAAGAAATGTTTGGACGTAAAGCTCACATCGATTTAAGCTCATCTGTACTATCAAATAATGTCCTGAATAGCTTGGTTTCAGAAGAATACCTCCAAAATGCACTAAATACCGTTCACGAAGAACTTAATCAAAGTGATAATTCAGAAAGGATGTGTCCCACAACAATTTAAACTGTACTGGTATAAGATGATCTCTTATTCTCTCAATATGATCTAAGTGAAATCTATCTCAGATTGTAATACCAAATAGCCCATTGCTCTAGGCTGAAATACTTTAATCCTTTCTTAGACTGACACAGTTTCTGAATGTGTGTGTGTCTAATATTATTATTGGATTAAGTTGTGATGTCAATAAAACAATGTTTGAAATATAATAGTGACTGGTAAAGTTGGAGCCTGTTGAAGATGTTAAACAAAAATTGGCTTTGGACTCTAGATATGTAGCTGTGCAAAAAATATATGGTGTGAAAACCAATTTAATATAAATTTGTTGAAATAGTATTGAATGACCTAATAAATAACTATTAGTCCAATTTAGTTATTTCACCATATTTAACCCGGCCGTGAATGAAGTGAGAAATTGTTACACCAGCTATGAAGCGGGTAGGGGATACCCAAAATTTTGATGCCAAATTTTTGATACTATAATTGTGAAATAAGTTTTTTTTTACTTGGGATATTAATAATAGTATCCATTCAACAAGATGAGTAAATAAAATACTATGTTTAAGATGGAAAAGCTTTTTTTTTTATTGAAATAACAAAGTGTCTATATTTTCTTTCAAAAAGTACAAGTTTTGGTTGTTTAACATTTTTTCGTATAAAATTCTAACAAAATTACAACT
This sequence comes from Timema bartmani, assembly GCA_902151455.1. Taxonomy (NCBI): domain Eukaryota; kingdom Metazoa; phylum Arthropoda; class Insecta; order Phasmatodea; family Timematidae; genus Timema; species Timema bartmani. The sequence continues at coordinate 30,972 of CABFWB010001587.1, forward strand.
TCTTTGGTTAATCAACATAACTATAGTATCTTCTAATTATAAAAATAAGAAAAAATAACTAAAAGGTCTTATGATATCAATTAGCACAACACCAACATTACACCTACAAATGTAACAATGACTACGCAGCCCCCTTTGTGCACGTGTATCTCCCGCTGACGCTGGCGCCACACTAAACTCAACACTGCACCTCACCCCCCACTCCCTTACCTCCAGCTACTGTGACGCCAGGATTTGCATGGCAATAATAACATTAAATAATCTGCATTTAAAAACTTCTAGGGTATGACATACCCGACCTCACTCACGCCGGGTTAACTATAATTTAGGGTAGGTACTATGGTGGGAAGGTCCGCCACCTACCTTTGAGGAGAGGCAGTTTCTGAAGCTCCCGGTTCTTGCTGATGTTAAACCGAGAAGAGCTCTGACGCTTGTCCTTCTTGATATGTGGGGGTCCTGGGTATTTGATCTTGTTAATTTGAGTGGGGGGCGGAACATTTCCTGGGGACAGCTGCTCGATCCCCATCGTTGAAATGGGTGTGATCACCTTGTTGAGCTGGAAAGTAAATTATTTATATTGGCTTGCTACAAGAAACAGTTAAAATAAAGTGTATTATATATTTTATCTGTGAACTTTGTGTAATGTCCTCAATTTGTGTGTTGTGTAATATACCTGTATATTTCTATCCAATGGTCGCGGTGATTGTGAGTGATTGGTGGTGTAATGTACACCATGTATACTGACTGTATTATGTCCTGGTGACAGTTCAAGATGGTGTGGACAGGATCATGGACCCCAAAAACCCCAAAAACAGTAAGAACCTGTTCATCCATTCTGCCATCTTAGTGACAATCATATCCTGAGATTAGTGGGGAGGGTGTACAAAAGATTGTATCCAACTAGAGTATGTTAAACTCCAATGTTGGGGTTGTTATCGTAAGTTAGTAGTAAACAATAAATAGTGTGTATTAAAATTATACATTAATTTTAATATATCTGATGTATTATTTATTGAACCATTGTGGTAAGACTTGGCAATTCAACAAACAGTTAAATAAAATACACCTCAGATAGGAGTATAGATGAAATACATAGATTAAGAGATATAGCTCACATAGGAGTATAGATGAAATACATGAATTAAGAGATATAGCTCATATAGGAGTATAGATGAAATACATGAATTAAGAGATATAGCTCATATAGGCGTATAGATGAAATACACTGTTCATTGCTCCAAGATTTTACTAGCCAACTCGAGTAAGAATAAATCGCCTACTCTGGGTTTCAACAAGATGGAGTTACAGCGCACTCAGTTAGCAGCTCTATGAAACTTCTGAACGAGATTTTCAGAGAATGTGTCATCTCTAAAAACTTACGGCCCTCTCACTCACTGGATCTTACTCCACCAGACTTTTTATTTTATCTATGGAGAGCAGCAAAATCAGCACTGTACTGTGATCACCCGTGTACATTTAGTGACTTAAAAACTGTAATAAACATATCACGATCAGAGCTGCAGAAAGTGTGTAGACGCTCGTGAACATCACTTCCAACACTTTTTATAAGTGCTACGTACCATAGCTAGAGATAGGGCAAATTCACTTTTGCGAAAAACACGAAAAAGAAAAAAAGGGTCGAAAATAGGGTTATAAGTTTTTTTTGCGTTTCATGGCATTTGAAAGTGTTTAAAGCGATTTTTATTTTGCGAATTAACGCGAAAAATGTGATTTTGTGAGTATTTTAGCTAAATTATTCTATTTAGCGAAATAGACGCGAATTCCCTCAAAATGCTGTGCATTTAAATAAAATGCTGAGAATTTCTATAAAACGATGTTTTTCAGCGGAAATAAGTGATTAAAAAATCATTGAGTTTCACTCGTCTGTGTGCTTCAGCTCGGGTTTTACTTGCATCCTGTGCCTTCCACAGCCCATCCGGCTAATCGCCACATTCCGTTAGTCGTTGCTTTTATCATAAATCCTTTGTATAAGCCNTTTTACCTATTTTGCTACAAAATGCTAAATTATGCCACAAAACGCTAAATTTCCAATAATTAATGCTAAAAAAACTGAAAATTAATGCTATTTTACCCTATCTCTAACCATAGCCTAAATACGCAGAAACTTTACAAACACACTGTGACTGTATAACCAATGGAGCCTCTTCAATGACTGAAAGAAGACTATTTTTATAAAAAAAATACTTTCTTTCCAGTGTTTGTAATTATCTATGTATTGTGTCAACTATAATAATGGTCACACCCGATCATCTGACTTGTCAGGGGTATAATACAAGCCAGATATATTGCACAACACACTGAGTGCAGACATACAGAAAATCACTTAATAAAATTGTTGTCTCTCAGTAAAATAAACAAAATTAAAAAAGTATAATTTTAAAAACATGATGTTTTCATATAAAATTAATCAGTTTACCCATCAGATATTTAATTAGAAATGAAATTCATATCACAAAACACTAAATTAAAAATAAAGATGTTATTACTAATATGTATATGAATATAATATTATTTAGATTGACATGAAAAGATGATAAATATGTAATGTAGACATAATATACCAGGTGTCCATTTGAAATTTTCCTTCCACCTAAATATCTCGAAAACAACGCTTTGTGGGGAAAAAAATGTTTGAAGCAAAAGTTGTTTGGTTTTAAGGGGGAAGTAAGTTGGTGATGTTAGTATGTATGACCTGGTCTGACATTGCTAACTGTGCAGCATTTGCAGTCAGGAATCAAGAAACAGGGAACTACAGCTAAGAAATAAATTCAATTTTTATTTTTCAAATTTAATAACATAAGTCTATCAATTCTCAAGAATAATATATTAATATTCAATATATGCATGATCACATCATACTTTGATTTTACAACCTAGTTTTAAGTGTAATTATGACTCCAAAGTATATTATATTTTAAAATGTACCTAATTTTTAGATGGTTGTTATAACTTCTAACACATTCTTAATTAAATCGTAACATAACTTGTAATTAATAATACCAAATCTTTTACAAATATCTTTTACCTATTGTGCATATATATTATGTTTACATTACATATTTATTGTCTTTTCATGTCAATATAATACAACTTGGCCAACTTAAATTAACTTAAAATTGAATTTTATTTTTTCTAAATATTTGTAAATGTGCCTTACTATGCAATTCAAATGTTTTTCCAAAATTTGTTATTATTCTTATGATCCATTGTTTGTTTTAATAGCTCTACTGGTAGCACTTAGTGTTTGCATTTGCTACAAAGTATACCCCTGGAACTGATGAATAATTTGTTATGTGTAAAGGATGTTTGTTGCCAATAATATTTATTTGGCTTAGGTTGGCAAAACTGCTTTCAAGTTGACATATGTTGCTCACTCCCTCACACTATGGCTGACATAAGTGAGCGGCGAAAGTCACAGTGTTGAGGAGCGGTAAGCGGCAAGTGTGTGGGTTCACCAAAGACGACATGCGGGACAAACAATAAGGTTAATAATTGAGGCATTTGCTTCAAGCAGTGTTAAAGATGGGCCGTGGAGTGGATGATTGAAGACGCAATTGAAGACATGTGCCATTGTCACTGATTCAATTGAACAATCTCCAGTAAAATCATTTCGTAAATGAGCAGATAGACTTAGTGGACCGCGGTCAACAATGCATGATCATTTGACCAAAAAAATACTTGAAATTTAGGCCATTTCCCCTAATAGTTGTTAGTGAATTATCGGAGGGGACATGAAACTGCGCGCTGTAACCTGCCACACTTTGTTGGCACCATTTCCAAATGAAGTGCTAAGGTGATGTTTACCTATAAAAGTGCAATTTATCAGAGTTCATTTGCCAAAAATGTTTGCTTCTCGGATAAAGAGAATCTTCATTTCATGCGAGAGTTAAGTAAGAGTGTAGGGCTATGGGGACTTCTCAGCAACCCTGTATGTCGGTTGTTTGTCACAATATTCCCTGTTGATGATTGGTTTGCTTTGAGGTGGGACATAGTTGTGTTCGGCAAATGGAGGGGCTGGGAAAGTTGGCTGCTTATTTTAAATTCAAGCTTTCTCTTCTTTCTCAGTGAGGCAGGAGACTGTGTACCAGCTTAGGTGGGGTTGGCGCAGGTGGCGTCTTGCCACACATCTGAGGGAATTGTCTCTTTACAGTAAGAGCAGTGGTAACTCCCGTAAGAACGAGCGTGATGAGGGAGAAGGTCAACTTGGTGGAACAGTAAGTGTTTTCTAACCAGTAGGGGTGGGAGGCATGAGTGAAAGGGGGGAGGCATCTAGGCCCAGGGAGAGAAGAGAGATTCTTCTGAATTTTGGGATCTCTCAGGATCAGATGTGTGGTTTCCGAGGATCTGCTGAGGATAGTTTATTGTACTGTGTGTTGTGATATGGCAGTGAGAGGGGGGGAGCCAGGATTGTGTGCCATAAGTTCAGCAGCGCTGGGAGAGAAAGAGTCCCACAGGATTTAAAAGAAGTTGTATCATGCTGCAGGGTCCCTGACCGCCTGAGCTGGATAGCTCTGCTGAGTGTAGGCCGGTAGACTCATGGAAGAGAAGCCGGAGGGAGGGGAAGTTTGAACAAAGGGAAATTCAGCAGATGAGGAGATGAGCAAGGTTGGGGGAAGATGGCCACCCGAATATTCCAAGCGAGGGGTAAGTACAAGAGGTTAGTGGCCCGGATGAGTCCGAGCGCAAGAGGAAACGATTCTACTCTAAGATGTGAAACCTGTTTGGATTGATGGTTTCAAAGTTTTATTGAGAGATTTTTATTTTTCACAAGGAAAAACTGTCAGTCTAAGTGTGGGTAGCATTCCATCAATTTTTTTATACAGGTAAATCTCTACTCTAATTACGTCTAACTTTAAAACCGTTTTTTTACATACACTTTTGGTTCAATCAAGTCTTGTTCTATGTACACTGGACAGTTTTGTATGTTTTTATGCCTCGCATTCTAATGAGGGAGTATTGCCATAGTCAGGGTGGTAGGCCCTACCTTGCAATGACAGGGTCAGGGAAGTTGGTGGTGCCGTTAGTTCTCTGCCCATATCTAGAGGGAACCACTGGTAATGAGTGGAAAATAACTGCTTTTGCAATGGTCACCTAGAGGTCAGTTGCAATGCTAAAGATGAGATCAGGATTTGAATCCTGGTCAGGTCTACTGAAGGGGATTTTTCTTAAAAGGTTTCCTTCCATGCAAATGCGGGTAGATTACCTCCAAAATGCTTCCTACTCCATTAGAGTACCTAATTATCATGAGTATAGCCTGAACAGTTAGTAAGACGCGGTGATAGCAATAAGTAAGCCTATACTTTAGTATTTTCAGTTTGGTAGACAGTATGAGTTTGATTTTCTGTACTTTTCACTAAATAAAATGAAAGTGAGATGACAGTAACCTATTTTCATTTCAAGAGTTAGGTAATCCTTTATTAATTCTATTACATGATAGATATTTCAGTAATCTCAATAAAACTGTTTTTAATGAACACATTATACAGTAATTGGATTACAATACCCTACACGTTTCAGGTTAAATTAGATATATGCATCAATTTATATATTTTCCTTCAATTACATCACGAAATTTAGCGGCTTTTTTTTTTCCGCAGCCAGATAAGAATTTGTTCAGAAGAAATGATCCTTGTTTTACATTTTCTAAAGTGGGTTTTTTCCTATTGTGATGGATTATCTGAAATTTCAGAATCATTGTCACTATTACTTGAGCCACTTAACTAACCATGATCAGACCTTGGTGCCAAGACACTCTGACCCTCAATCGAGGTGACTGCTTCCTTCTGTTGAGGTTGTGTTGAGATTTCACTAGACCTTGTTTTGTTTTTTATAAATTCAGTCAGTGTCTTCACTCTGCAGTAACTTTGAATACACCCCTTCAGGATTGATACGGATTATACTGAATGATTCTAGCCCTGCTATTAGGTTTCGCTTTATGACACTTGGTTCTCCATTATCACTTTTAGGTCCTTTGTATCTATAGTTTTATCAAAAAAATTGAAAACTCATTTTTTGGTATGAGTGATTTATTTTCCATGATGTGGAAGTATTTTCATCAAGCCTCCTTAAGTTTCTGTAAAACACCACGTCTAGTAGTTAGTTGATGACAAATATTCGTATGGTTGCGTGGCAAACAAATGAAAGCTGTGGTGGTGTTTTCTTCACATCGTGTTAGGGCCTGGCACTTCTGTCTGGGTTGATAGTTTTTTGAGTATACAACTATAATTTAACAATTAAAAATAATCAATTTTGGGTTAACAGCACCAAAATTATAAGTAGCCCTACTGTAACTTTAGGTACCTACACTTAATATAACTTTAAAACAATGTAATCACCATAAAAAAATATCTATTAATTAGTATAAGGGCCTATTAAATATAGTGAAATTCTGAACAATTGTTTTTTATGTTTAGGCCTATTCAAAAGATTGATTGATAGGAGGTTCCGTTAAAAATTTTAGGAAAAGTAGAACCAAATATTTAAGGCAGTTAAATGTGTATGTAGGATGAACACATTTCATATGGAACTTAGACTATAGGCCTATTAACTCATATTTTGGGGTTATGTTATACTTTGATGTCAAAGGCACCACCACAACTACAGTAGCCCCATAGCTTCTTAGGTGCTGAGTGACAGCTCACAGCTGACAACTGACGGCTTTGAAAAGCTTCCGGACCAAATTATGTATCCCTACGCCGAACCATATGATCTGCAAAAACATGTGTTTAGCAGCTGTCACTTCTGACAGTCAAAATTTAGGTATATATCTAAATGTTGACTGTCAGAAGTCAGCTGTGAACTGTCAGTCAATACAGCAATAAATGTATATTTCATTATTTTGGGGTTAATTCACAAACAATTAAAAAGTGCAGAGGATCAATCTCATCCCAGTTTGCGGTAAAATAAAAGTATACTTAGGTTATAGTAACTTCCTGCTATTTTTACTTATCTATCCAAGAATACCAATGTCATTTGTTGGTGCTGTATTGTTATCGATCACATAAACCTGACCAAATAACAGATGAAACTTTTCATAAGTAAGTCACTTATACAAGATATTAGTTTAATTTTTAGCCTTTTTCGGTTATCCTAATATGATTTGTTTTATTTTTCATTTTTGTATTTTTTATGTAGGCCTACATCAAACTACAAAGAAAAAAGAATTAAGATCTTAAAAAAAATTTGTAAATACAATTAAACTTTGGCAGAAGCCCTCTTTAAATGTTTTTGTGGTGTGTTGAAATAGGCCTATCTTAGTTATTAGTAACAAGTAAAAAATAGAAAATATTTGTATTCAACCAATTTTTAACAGTCTGGGCACAGTTAGTTCTAGTGTTCACCGCAAATCTATTAATACTATTGGTACATAAGTCTGACTCGACTTCCAAATAACGTAATGTAACATCCAAGATGAAACCCTACATCACGAGAGCCAATTGTTGACCGACATTAGCATAGCGCGGAGGAGGGAAGGCTCATTTGCCAGTGAGTGGAGTGACAACAAATTGTTCAGGCAATAGGCTATACAAATAATTTATGTAGGCTACAATAGCATTCAAGGGTTAAATATTTTGGCAGATAACATTTCATCCGAAAAATACTATGCTTAAAAGATCAAACCCGAAAGATTGTCAGTAAAAATCAATCCTTAATTGCTAGACTTTAATAAAATAAAAAGAATGAAAGGTTATAGGTTAGGTTTGTCCACTTGTTGACCTCTTGTTCATAACATACCATGCCATTAGATGTAAAACTATATAGTTTAAAATATATATAACTATTATTTAGCTACACAATTGGTTTAACTAGTTAAACTTTTAAATGAAAATAACTAATGGCACTGCCAACCAAGGTTAAATGGAAAACTTACCTCCTCCCCACTTTCATTGTTCTCTTTTCCATTCTTTCCATTTGCAGACTTTTTGGTGGGCTCCTGAAAAGTTCGAAAGAGTATAGTATATAGACTAAAATAATTGTCTAGACACTAAATGATTAAAAGGACAGGTTACTTGCTTACAGCCTAACATGACACGGCGTCAAACGTTACACCCTTTACTTAAATCCTGACTTTAAAATCGTAAAAGGTCACTATGGTTGAAAATAGTAGGACTATGTGTTTAAAAAAATATTTTTGTATAATTGTGCATATAATTAAAGAATGTACCTTCTCTTTTTTCAGTTTATTTGGCATTTTTCAATACTTAACACTATGAACACAAAATACTACTACTCAGACCCAGACATACACCATCATTGGTTGATTAGATCACGTGGTCACACCCAGGAGATAGTAAATAAATTGGAATTCGAATTGTCTATAACAACTTTGCGGTTATAAATTCTTGATTGATATTTTTTTAATAATGGGCAGAAAATATTCAGAAAATTAAATTAAAACTATTCATAACAATATTTATTGGTAGCTATTTAATATGAATGAAAAAAGTATAAAACAAATCCATAACTGACAGTTTCACCAACTATAAAGGGTCAAATGCCAAGGAAAAGGAAATAGTGATAGGTCGCTCGTGAGCGAATCATTCAAATTGAACGACTCTTGATCGAGAGCTGTGAACGAACGACTCTTGTTTCACGAGCGAGTCGTTCACGCCGCCATTACACACTACATTAAAAAGAGTCAGGAGTGTTTGTCATTCACGACTCTTCTGCTGTTCTTCGTTTCTACGAAAATATCAACTATAAATGTCTACTATCGTTACTAGATAGCAGCACTGGCTACAATATTAAACTATTTTTCTTAACATCAATAGATATAATTTTGTGAATTAGACACTAAAGACTATATGCTAAGGTTAATTATTATAAGTAAAATGGTAAGTAATATAATTAAAGAATCAAACGCAATAGGCTTCGGATAAATTACACATAAATCTTATTTCTTTCATAAGTTGAAAGGGAAGGGACAGATTTGCACGTTCGGAACGGGGAATTGTGATAACTACTTGGCGCTCTCTCGTCAAGTTACGTAGGCGAAGGGGTGAAGGGATTGAGAGCGAGCCAGCCATGCGGTGAACGATATAACTCATATGAACGACGCTTCATGAACGACTCTTTTAAGTTAGCGAACTTATGTGAGCTGGTTTGACCCATCACTACAAGGAAAGAAATTAAAACAACAAATCCATGTTAATTTATTTTTCCTACGAAGGTGCTGCTACCTGGTCGCCCAGTAGCTGTTATTAACCAGGTGTTATGGCGTAGTTGGTCATAGTGTACCAAATTACTTTTCAATATTATTTATTTTTAGGTTACTTGCACAAGTTATTATCACTTTGCCATTTTTATCAAATAAACCTTTAAAGGCATAAGTAACCAAACGTAGTTTTTTCGTCATTAAAATCATCAATTGATAGAAAATGATCTATAGTAGATCAAAGTGAGCCCCGGTGAAAAAGCTTATGGGTAAACCATAGAAAACAAATGGATACAATAGATGGTTCCATATGGTTCTTTAAAGTCCAAAGAGAACCAAGGGAATCCAGACCACTAGTGATGTGTGGGTTACTATTATTAGGTCAGGTTTTTCATAGGACGGTCTAAATCAATACGAACCAGACTCTGTTCGGGACGCTCCGGATAGGTGGTTTGGTCTGGTTCTCTTTGAAACGGGCAAATCCAATACAAATCAGACTTGTTCTGGAACACTTCAGGTGTGTGGTTTGGTTTAGTTGTCTTTGGGGTGGATCAAACAAACGCGAACCTGACTTTGTCTTGAACGCGTCGGGTCTGGGACTTGATCTGGTTCTCTTTGGAACGGGCCAAGCCAACGTGAGCACAACTTTGTCTGAAACACTTCGGGTATGTGGCCTGGTATGATTCTCTTTGGGGTGGGTTAAACCAATGCTACCAAGACTTTGTTTGGAACGCTCCGGGATTATGGGTTGGTTTTAATTATCCTTGGAACAGGCCAAACGAACATGAACCAGACTTTGTTTGAAACACTTTGGTTTGTGGCCTGGTATGATTCTCTTTGGGGTAGGCTAAACCAATGCAACCAAGAATTTGTTTGAAATGCTCCAGGATTATGGTTTGTTTTTGGTTCTCTTTGGGGTGGACAGAGCCAATGCAAGCCAGACTTTTTTTTTTAATTCTTTACTCTTTAATAAGATTCCATTCTTTCAAAATATGTTCAACATAAGTTTTGACTACTTTAAATCGTGGCAAGTCTTTATAAGATCTACATAATTCACATTAAAGCAAATTAATGAACGTATTTGGAAAACATAGACCTTTCGATGTTATGCTATCAATGCACAATACAGAAGTATATGTTATATAGCTTACTTTAGAGTCAAGTTTTCAAAGGAAGAACATTTTAGAAAATACAAACAATTATTAGTTTTGCAGTCACCGATGAAACATCTTAATATATTATTTGTGTTACCTATTTTATAAGTATTGATAATATGTAGCAAAAATGACAATTACTTATCATATGACTTAACGTATGAATACATGAAAGAATATTCATAATAGCTTTTACTGCTGTCATGTAAGGGTATTCCTAATAAAATTGGACCATATATGTGTATATATTATATATTATTTTAAGACAACTTGACACAATAATTAGTAAAGCGGAAGAAACTCTGACGAGCCAGTCTCCTGCCTGATTATTCTCTGTGCAAGCTCAACAGTCTTTTCTATTGTAGTGAGTGTAATGCAAAGATCAAGATGCTATTTATAGCTATTATTGGGGTAGAAAACTATTAATAGTTCAACTGGGGTGGACTGGACACTATAGAAAATCAAAGTTCAACAAATTAGATAGGGAAATCAGATCTGTTCTGAGCATTATTGTAGTCAGAATTTCTCAATGTAGAAATTGAAACGACCTACAAACAAAAGAGCTCTCCAGAAGAAAGTTTATTCATCATAGCTACTAAAAAACCATGGGCGTTGGAAGAATTTAATTTTGAGGGGGCTTTCAAAATAGTAAGTTTATGATATGAAATTAAGACTTGCTACTAAATCCTAAGAAATTAGAACATTTTTATTTTATACAGTAGTGGTAGAACTTGTGTAAAAGGAGAAGAAGATGGAGGAGCAAGGAATAAAAATTATTTTAGAGTATTCCATTTAGCTATTTGTAGTAGTACTCGTTAGGAGAATTTTTGAAAATAATTCACATTTAAAAATCATTTAGATTAGTGCTCTCCCAAAATATTTGAAATTTGATTATTACTAGAGGATATTTGAAGTATATCTCCTTCGACTAGTTCAAATAATAGAGGCCGTGTCTGCTGACACGGGACGTGGCAGCAGCATTTATCAGATTAAATTGGTTGCTTACACGGTATTTTTTAAACTGACCAATAGAGATGGTTGTTTGAAAATATAATAGCCTTTCGGTCAATAAGCCACCTGGTTTTATTTAGGCCAATAAGAAACGTTGTTAGAAGTACGTTTGGAATCATTTGGAAAATCGACGGTGGTCCGCCATTTCTATTTCAGTTTTCAGTTACTGTTTGTACCAATAAACAAAGTATTGTTTGAATTGTTATTTATAAGTTATTTTGTATAAACTCTATTAATATAAGAATGAGCTGATGATTGACATGTGAAGCTTATGTTAAAGCATCTTATTTTTAACATACTTAGACAAGTCTCGTTCTTAGCTGAATACTTTTGCTGTAAACTAAACAAAATGTTCTCGCCGTGAAATTATTTTGTTTTGAAAGCAGGTAAATGCATTATCTTTAATGTAAGCTTGGCCAAGTGTAAGGCTATAAGACAGTATCGTTTTTTGGTCATCGCGTCTCAATGCCCTTTCATATGGCGGTTCAATACCTAAGATATCCATTGTTTTAAATATAAAATAACATTTAAAATTTAACACTATGGCTATGGCTTAATAGACCACACTACTTAGTGTACTTTATTTGCTCTACAGTAAAGTTGCATTGGCTTCGGCAGGGTGGAAGTCATTTTTGATGGTGTCTGAAGTGTAGCGAAGTGTACCCTACGGATGCACCTCTTACAGCACACTTTACTAAGGGGTGAATACGATTTGCCCTTTGAGGCACACTTTATTTAAAAGAGCGTTTTAAACGGAATACATTTCTGGTCCTATTTATAAAATTATTCTCTGTGGTGGGCTAATGATTTTTTTTAGTAGGCTGGTTTATTTATATGAAAACATTAGTTTCATAAGTTGCCACCAGGTATCTCTAAGTGTACTATGCTGTCTGAAATGTTTGATGAACCCTATGCACTTTAGGGCGCCAGAAACGTGTTTTTCTTAAGTGTGTAAGTAAAGTACTCAAGTGCGGAATATTCAGACACAGCCTATGATTGAAATCCCAAGAAAACAGAGAATCTAATTATGGTAATTATATTTATTTGAAATAATTATATTTTTTGAACATTTAGGCTAGATAGGTACCTCACCAAAACAGTACGAACACGTAGGTTGCTCCATGCCCCATATTATGTGATCAATTATATATTATGAAAGTCAAGTCAAATCATTTATTAAAATGCGATTATCAAGCAAAAGGAACGATACTTAGGTTAAAGTAGTTAAGCCTTTCAAGGTTAGGTTTTAAGTTAGTTAGAAAAAGAATCTAATAATAGATTAACACATTATTTAGCCTTAGAATAAATATTTCTTTCTTTTAATATCAGATTTGCTGTAGGCATTTCCGGTCTTTTTAAAGTACCATTTTATTTTATTGTAGTTTTGGTGTTGTCATGTGTTGTGCTGTGGTGTTCATCAATTATTTGTTATTCTTAAATTTTCATTTGTGGAGTTTTACCGATTTTTCAATACTATATTATGTTCACAGAAATTGCTAAAAAATGATGAATATTTTCTATTTGTTGGATCTGGAGTTGTAGTTCAGATTGACGAATTGACATAATATGTAGATGGAAATAAATTCACAAACATGCAATATCAGTTGTATGGCCGAGCAATACCCCGTGACTTAGGTGAGTTTTGATTCAATTGTTTATTATAAAATATATTTTTCTAATTTTTATTTTAGTTTTAATTGATTTTCCATCTCTTTCAGAGTTTATTGATAGTATAAGATAACCTCTTTTTCGTCATTTTTGAAAGAAAAAAGTTTTTTATATGTACCAGTTTTTTGTGTTCCATCCCCTTATATTTAAGTATTTGAAAATATTTTATTTTGGGTATGGTGCCTAAAATTCTTACCTTTAAAGTAAATCTATTTCTGGGATAAAACAAACTAAATAAAAAGATTAGGTACACACTGTTACAATTACAAAAATGTGGGGAATCCAAACTAAATTCGAGTTAATTAAAAAACTTTGTTATAATTAAATAATTCAAAACCAAACTCATCTATGTGACACCAGAAACAAAAATAGTGATTGAAAAATCCCTAAAATTGCACTTCCTGAGCTTTATGTATATTATATAATCAAGCCTTGCTCAACAATCTTTCGCAACAAACAGTTTTCTTACAATCTTAAATGGTTTTCTATAAGCCAGGCATGGGCAACCTTTACTGGTTCTGGGGCCAAACTAGATACATTTTATCAGAAATAGTGAATAAATTAAAACCAAGGTTTTACTTTACATACGTGAGTATTTCCATTGCTTTGCCACGTTATTTTTAACTTTATTTTTTAGACCCATTAACAAATAGAGTTTAGTTTTCTGCACATGCTAATCTCAACAGTGGTTGAATATCTGTCATGAGCATAGTAGCATTTGGTGACAAACTTTTTAAATGAAGAGAAAAAGTTTAAGAACTGTTGAGATCTTCATGTGCAGAAAACTAAACTCTATGTTTCTATAGAAGAAATATTTGATTTATTTTGGCCAAAAAATGTTTGTTATAAAAACTTCAAAAATACTGCCCTAAGCTCACGCTCACCTCACCTTAGTAACAAACAAGTAAATACTTAAGTGATTTTTTTTTAATATTCTTAAAAATGCCATAAATTACTCTTTTTGTTTGCAACCATTTTTATTCAGGTCAATTCTTTGTTTTCTATTTGATTTGTTCTCTTTGGAGTATTTATGACAGTTTAGGTTCTATTAAGTCCTAAAATTTAGTTTAATTCATTGTATTCTTATAAATTAGTTTTAAATTTATCGTTATTCTTTTTCAAAAATAGTTTTTTTTTTCAGAACCACATCTGACATATGGACTAAGTTGAGTTGTTATGTTTTATCAGCCAATTTTTTTCATGATGTTTGATGTATTATTTTCCTCATTTGATGAAAAATGAAAACATCGAAAATGAAACTTTGCCGGAAACACCTATACCATTGCTAACGGTTCATCCAAAGCTATGTCATGGTAGCTACAGTAGCTCCACGACTTATTTGGTGCTTACTGACAGCTCACAGCTGACTTCTGACACTCAATATTTAGGTATATACCTAAATTTTGAGTGTCAGAAGTTAAAGCTGTTAAACACATGTTTTTGAAGATCATATGGTTCAGCGTAGGGATACATAATTTGGTCTGGTAACTTTTCAAAGCCGTCAGCTGTCAGCTGTGAACTGTCAGTCAGCACCAAATAAGTCATGGAGCTACTGTACAGACAGGGAGAACCTGGAAAAGTCAGGGAATTTAAATGTTTGATTAATTCTCTACCTAAACATTTAAACAAAAGTGAGAGTATTTCTTGATGTTAACAAAGTGCATTGCCTAGATATTTTATTTTAACATGAGATGGTTGTACAGGGTTTATTTTATAACACATTCACGCAGGAACGCAAATAATACCCAATTAAATAATAGAGAATTAACAAGAACTTATAAGAATATTGATGTTTGGTAGCTTAGAACTTTTTGAAAATATGTGATCGATATAATAATCGAAAAAATTGACATTCATCAAGAAAAACTGTAAAAAGGTTAATTCTGAATTTTTTAAATGTTGTCTGAAAAACCTGGAAAATTTAGGGAATTTTATAATATGTTTTGCAGCTGCCCTGTACGTCTCCTTCACCCGGTATTGTATGATCATCTTACCCAAGTTGAACTGCCAGTCTACGTCGGACCATAAACATGACTATCCCACACTATCAGCAACAAACAATGAATCGTCTGTGATCTAATTATCCATGCGACCAGAGAGAGAGCGCGCTGCTTGGGGACAGGAAGTGAATCACAATGAACTGGAGGGGATGAGCTGCCGGGCTTTCTCGCCAGATGGCATTGTATGAATGGTACTAATGGTTCATGCGTGGAATGGTGGTTGCTGAGAGTCAAAGGGTGAAAGGAGCAGCCATTGTACGTCAATGATCACATGGTTTCGACTCCCACCATATATCCTTCCTTCTTCCTTAACTTCCTCACTGTGGAAAAATGAAATATATTCACCTGCTCCAGCTAGATAGGCCACTCTTGGTTGGCTTGTAATACTCGTCTAATTTACGTAAGATAAATTCTTTTCTGCTCGTAATTTCTCTTTTAATGTTTTTAATTATTCAAAATTATTCCTCTCGGTTGCTTATAAAGAATTTATTTTAGTATATGTCTAACTACCCGTTAGGGTTATATGCCTATGTACTAACTACACTGTGTTAGGGATGAGGTAGGTGTGATTTAGTGGAAATGCACCTGCATTTGCATAGAGTGGGAAATCCTTTAGGAAAAACCATCCTCAGTGCACCTAACTGGGATCGAACTTCTATCTCCCCGTCCTTGGCAGTCTAATCTAAAAACATGAAACTGACACGTTAGACCAAGCAGCTACCGAGGTGGGTAATAAATTATTCACATTAATTAGTTCAGAAATGGCTTTAGATATTAGGAAACTAGGCTACGTCTTCATATACGTAAATCATAGTTTGTATATTTCTGTTAAATTTGAGTAATGAAATATATTATTGGAAATGATAGAATTATGGTCAAATTTAGATTTTTGTTATATTTTTCATATAATTGTAGAACATTTTGTATCCAGGTTCCTATATATATTAATATTAAGCAGTTATGGTTATGTAAATAATGTTTTGGAAAACATTCTCAACCATAAAGTTTGAGTGTTGGCGTATGATAGTGAACACACCCAGTGGCCTAAGTGAAATAGATTGGTTGAGCTGTAACAGATTTAGTGCGCAGATCTTGTCCCAAGTTGGGCAATCAATTGAGATGCTATGGTAATACTGAATACATATTATTTTAGTATTTATGTGATAGCAACTTTAATAATACAGAAAGAAATGTCACATCAGCCGGCCTAGTTAGCTTGATTCTTTAAAATTATTATGCAGACAAAAATACAAGTAGTTACATTTGCTGGAGTAGACCATTGTTTTATTATATATATACACATCCACTAGTAAATTCTACATTAGATCTTTTAAAAAATATCTATATATATTTTTTAAAGATCTAATGTAGATTTTACCAATGGATGTTCACATTTATTTATTGCAGCAATTATCACAATACATTGTTTTATAAAGACTAACAAAGAAAATATGGAGCTCCAGACTAAAACGTTTGTATCCCATAAATGTCAAATCTGATTGATTTATATTTAAATCAAGAACATTTGGAACATAACACTCAGGGCTGTGAATTCACAGATTCTGAAGCAGTTTTAGGTGAAGTCTTGAGTTGGTAGAAAGGTATAGAGTTCAGCTTCATAATAAAAACTTAGCTGTAGTTTTCTTCTTCAGAAATTGTAATCTAATAAAATAATATCAGTGATGCCCGCATTATTTAGCTGTCTCAAACAAGAAAGTAATAACTCTTATAATGTGCAAAGCAGATGTTTTTGCCGGGATCACCCAGTCTATTAATTTAACAATTGTGGATTGTGCCTGTTGAATAGACATGACAGTCGCATTGTACCAACAGCGCCCAAAATAGTAATTATAAATACAACCCAGAAGCAGGAACTCGGATTTGTTCTTTAGACTAGACGTGTCGCAGAGGCTACGAGTTAAGAGACTGTGACGCCCTTGGAAATGAGCGAAGCGTATTAGGAATAAGAAATCAGGGGTCACAAGAGAAAACAGAGTTTATTTATATATTATTTGTACAGATCAAAATTGAAAAAGGCAGTGCAGTATTATATACAAGTGAACTTATCCAAAGTTACATTAACCGTATATCAATATACATTTATCCTACACACGGGTGGAGAACCCATAATACTAAGTCCAGATAAAATTTTCTCATATACACGGCAGAAGGCCGCTCTTCAAAATATACAATAACCTAGCTTGAGCCATCGAACAAAGACAGAACTATTAACACGTTAAACCAGGCCAAACAAAGTCTTTTGTTTTGAAAGGTACAATTCCAACCTCACTCTAACAATGTAACAATGCTCTCGCACAACAATTACCAGAAATGGCCTGAGATGGGTAAACATTAACTAATGTAACGTAAAAAATTCCTGGATGAGATTGTATACAAATTGGCCAGCAAAGCCATTCGAAGATACTTAAAGACAATATGGATCAAAGTGGGTTATGCCCCTCATTCCACAAGATCGAAACTTGACACCTTATTAAAATATAATTTGATTATTCTCAATATTAAAGTCCGTAAGTTCCAGAAGAGACTCAAGCAGGCAGCCTCACCTTTTAAATGCCAGCGGTATAGTCACTGTGGAATCAAAGCTTACAGGTCATTATATAGCTATCACAGTCACCCATAATTCTCTCAGAGAGGGGGAAGACGGCAGGACAAGAAAATAAAAGAAAGGAGGTGAGCAGCGCTCAGGGTGGAAAAAAAGGGTAACACTGGGAACTATAGAGCGCGCTGATAACGTTCTATTTGATGAACCAGAAACCACTTAAGTCAATATAGAGTTCATGTTCATTGTGGGCGTGCCAATATTCACAAGTGGGACGTGGACTCCGGCCTAGCTTTAGTCTATGTTGAGGTCTTTTCGGGAGAGTGTGTCGTGACGTAGGTGATTGAGCCGGCCGCGTTGTCAGCTGGGAGGTGAGTAAGACCCATTTTACTGAGGGTTATATCGTTGTGTTTCTTCTCGCTTGTAACATCGTTACAAGACTTAGAGGAGTAGTCTAAGGGAACAGGGTAAGAAAGATGCAGTTGTTATCACCCCAAGGTGAGGGTCTCTGGATTCTCTGTGGACTGGCGAAAAGTTGCTTGATGTTTTCTTCACATATCTTCAGTGGTGGCTCGTGAATAAACATTAAGGGAGGGCACTCTATTAAAAATTGCCATATTAGGTAGAGAACAGCTTACCTTATATCAACCTTATACCATCCTATATTTAGCTGAGTGTATCAGTAAGTGGATCGTTAAGTTCAAATCGGGCACTGGCCTTGGATTGTTTTTAATTTCACACTTTTCTTCTAATGATAAAAAAACAAAATTCCGTTATTTAATATAGGAAACTTTCATTATTCATTAATGTAATTGAAAACCGGTAACGTCACATAATACAACTCAACAACAGATAGCCGAGCAGCAGACCACACATGAGCTAAGCCCGAGAAACTTGGCTTGGTCAAAGAAGGTGGCGTCAGGTTGTCATGGCAACCATCCTGTGACGTATGCAGAGTTCAGCCTGCCATAGTGCTTGTTAGCATAGGCACTTTATATTACGCGTTGACGCTATTATTATTTTGCTAGTTTCCTCAAAAAAATTGGAAGAAGATATAACGATTTTTAAAAATTGATTTATGTTTTTCACTATGTAATGAAAATTGGTATAAATTTCAAAATAGGTTTAGTTGCTTTATTTTGCAGGGAGGTTGGTACCCCAAAGCCCTCCTTCATGAGCCGTTCCTACATATCTAATACATTTCTAGAACATCACCTATTTTATTATAAACGTCTTTTAAAAATAAAGCTCTAATGATCTTTTTGTGTGGATACTCCATTAGTCACTATTTTCAAGAAAACTCACTATTAGTAACTTTATACCACAAATTAAAGCTTATTTCTTTCAGTTTCAAGTATTTTTTTAAAGAAAGGCCATTATTTAGTAACTTAAATTGTAAATCAATTGAATCCAAGTCTAAAATATCATACATACTTGGAAGAAATTAAATAATAAATAAAGAAAAGGAATGCTATTGCCAGGCATTAAAAGATGATAAAAATGTCTATATAAAGTAAACAACCATCTAAATACAATTTTAAAATACACCATTTCTTTAATAATTCCATTCTTTAATTTATAAAGATATAAAATATTAGTGCTACTTCTTTTAAAGGTTTATTTAGTTGGGTATTAAATGTGCATTTTCTGAACTGACTGATTATATATCAGCACACAACTCACAAACTAACTTAAATATAGAAGAGATACAAGTCTCAATACCCCCGGCCGTCAAGTTATCACTGTGAAAGGGGAAATCCACATTTCACCAAAAAAAAATTTGCTTTGCAGGGAATCAAACCCAGGACCTCTTAGCTTAGTAGGCAGACTCTACTGACTGAACTAAGGTGTTGGACTTTTATAGCTAGGTCTGAATGTAACTTTTTTTTTTTTTTTTTGCAAATAATATGCACACATTTTTATTAATTTTTGGTACTTTATGAGGGTCATCAACTTGGCGTACCACTTTTGAAATTTTAACTTTTTCAATGCCCAAGTTTTGTACCCCTACCCATTTTGAGTAATTGACATATCAAAGTGGCCACTCCATAATTAACTTGGAGTGGCCAATTTGATATGTCAATTACTCAAAACAGGTGGATGTACAAAACTAGTATAGAACTTTGGCATTGAAAAAAGTTAAAAATTCAAAAATGGTACTCCAATTTAATGAACCTCACTGTAGTGTAATTTACAATGAATGAAACGAAAAGAAGCCTCTGGAGGACCAGTGTTACGAACACGGACAAATGGACTGTATGGTGGAATGGGAATGGATAGAGGCAACTCACCTTCACTTTATGTGGTCTGACTGGTAGTGTCTTGGCGCAGTCCTCTTCAGTAACGCACACGAATAAAACTAGACCCCTTCCGAGTGAAAGTTCACGGAACCTTTTTCACTTCTGTCTCGATCGAGTCTCCGTGCACGGCACGACTAAATCGGCAGAGCTAAAAAAAAAACCGCGCCAGCGACACTTGGCGGTAAAACAATAGACCTAGAGTGGTCCAAGTATGGTCTTGTTGCCTCCAAGAGTGGGGAAGGTTAAGGTAGTATATGAAAACCAAACAAACAGTCTAAAGCTCAACAGTAACAATTAAAATCACAAAACAAACAAAAAAACACTTCAATTTCGAGGCATAGAGAACCTAGATAAAAGGAGCACTATCCAAAGATATAGCATAGAGGACTGAAACATGAAGTATAGAATTAATAATACTCGTCAAACAATAGAAAAATATACAAACAAACACTTTATAGTCACTTTCAGGCACACTAGGGTCACCTTTATTCACTTTTTTCTGGTTCTGATCACTTTTCTCACTTACTTCAAGACATTTCAGCACTTTCATGTGCAATCACCATAATTGCTACAGAGTAAGCTATATTTTCACAAAAAAATATATGGAGGTCCAGAGACAAAAATTAGACTGATTTATATAATAATAAAGAAAATTTGGAGAATTACACGGCTGATCTCGATGACTTTAGAAACCAAGTGAGTCACAATGTAAGTTAGCCATCCAGTTCTATGTGGCATCCTTACAACACATGACAAATCTCATTCTTCTACAACCAATAGGAACCCAGCATATCAAAAGACAGGGAAATCCCCACATTTGTTTCCTATAGCTTCCCATATATAGGGAAAGGTGGGGTAAAATGTAACAAAGTTCAGTTGGGAATTATTTTAAAATAATTAATTACGTTTAATAAAACTATTTTGGTTTTATTAGAAACAAGATTAAATATTGGCCTATCACCATCCACAGTTTCCTGCCACTGGCAGGGTCTGCCTCATGCATAAGCCTCTTCATTTAATCCTGTCTTCCCACCACTTCTCTTCTTCCATGCCTGGCCAATTCACTCCTCTTCTTTCCACAATTCCTTCATCCACCTGTCTCTGGGTCTTCCTCTTAGCCTCCTTCCCGCCACTTCCATTTCGAGCATCCTCCTCACATGTCCATACCACCTTAATCTCACACCTTCTCAATCCTATTCTGCAGGGGTTCCTCCTTAACTTTCTCACCACCCTTCCATTCCTAACCTTCCATCCTTGTCACTACTCCTCAGAAATTTAATTTTGCATGCTTGTATCCTGCTCTTATCTCTTCCCTTCATTACCCAGGTTTCTGATGCATACTACAATATCGGAACATAGTATGTCATATATATAGCCCCTTTGCACTTCTATGGCACATCCCTAATCCATATCAGGCTTCTGACACTTTTGTAAAATGTCTCTGCTAATTCCCCTTTTCCCTAATTTCCCTCTCGTTTCTTCCTCTTTCCTCTACTACACTTCCCAGGTACTTTAAACTTTCCACTTTCTTCAGTCGTTCTTCTAATGTTACTCCCATCGTGGGCCTTTTTTCATTCTGTTATGTAAACAACCATTCACTCTTCTTTAAACATGCTGTAAACAGTGCCATGAAATAGTGTTTTAAACAAATAAAAAAACACGTTTAAAAACATATTTTAAAAAACATGTTTTAAATGTGCCAACCCTCTTAATGTTTCACTTAATGCCAGTGGGTGTTTCCTTTGATGTTTGAGACATTTAGTTTTCTCTTCCAACATTTTCTTTTCGTCAAACGAAGAAAATAATACATCAAACATAATGAAAAAAATTTGTTGATAAAACATAACAGCTCAACTTAGTCCATGTGTCGGATGTGGGTCCTTTTTTACAAAAGCAAAAGGGACCGTTTTGAGAGCTAATATTTATGTCAAACATTTGACAATGCATTGAAAAGTACAGTATGCAGGTTTGTTACTAATTATTAAATTGGTATTTTTAATGTATATTTTTATTCCAAATTTTGTTCAGGAACTAGTTAATATATTATTATATGCATATTAAAAGTATTGCAATTATTGGCCTAGAGACTTAAATATTTTCTACAATTTGAAGAAGACCTAACTTTCCCCTTTTGCAGGGAACGACCCATGGCTCTGAAGAGCTACCACTTAAAGAAAGGAACCGCATCACATAAAATAAACAATGGAATATTAGTACTTCTAATGTACTAAATCACTTCAAATAAGCTTTCATTTGAGATGAATGGTGCAGTGAATAATAAATACACAATTACAGGAAAGCTAAGTCTCATTAATCAAAACTTTTTTTTAACATCGCATGAGATTTCCGAGGGTAATATTGGAGTTGGAACATGACCTGAAGGAGGACCAAGGAGGTGAGAAGAGGGAGCGTGAACAAGAGAATAAGAGTGGTGGTCTGATGGAACCGGAACTTGCCAAAGGCTGTAAACAGTGATGGAAGATGATGATGATACTAATTAGACTATGCTAGATTAAGGCTGTGGAAGGATGAGTTTAGTGGAAGTGAACCCGCATTTGCTTGAAGGGAGAGTGGAAAACCACTCAGGAAAAACCTTCTCAGTTTAAAGTATTTACAGTAATTATTTTCAGAGCACATCAGTGTCTCTTCTGTCGAAGTAGGGGCCTCAATTTTCCAAAAAATTGCTGTAAATGGTTTTGAATGTTACATTTAAAACCTATAATGTATGTGGTGTAAGCCTTCCCTTTATGGCCTTGCTTTCCATTTATATTGAATCCAGCGGTATGGCACACTTTTTTTTGTATTAGGCCTAAAGTAGTAAGATAAATCATTGTTTTCAATTTATAAAATAGACTTGTCCTTGTTAAAACGGAAATGTAAATTAATGTATTGCTATATAAGTAAACTCATAAAAACTTGGAGAAGTTGTCTTGTGACAGAATAATAAACAACTTTTACCTGAAAGACAGTATGGGGGAATAATTTTTAACACCAAATATGTTTAGCGAATATTTTTACCCCTAAAGACAGCACAGAAAATAATTTTAACACTAAAAACAGCATAAGGAAGAATTTTAGAACCAGACAGCATAACGAAGTCAAATTCTGAGAAATTAAAATAATCAATTACAAATGTTTCAAATGGGATTAAGTTACCTGTTAAGAGAGCAGTATTAGAAAGCACATATTATACAAAATGAAGTTTTAGCTTAGAGAAAAATGCAAAATAGGCACAGCTGTTGGGAATTTAAAAGTATATATAGAGTATAATAGTAAATATATAATATAAAATGATTCATTGATGGCATATGTGAAAAACACAATGACATTTTGTAGCAATTATCGCTACAAGTCAAACAAAATTGGGCAAGTCAAAAAAAAAACTTACTTACCCAATCTCACCATCCAGGCTATATTCGAAGAAAAATAACAATACGTCCGGCCACACCTCCGCCCCATGAACAACTGCCAGACTGAACCAAGAGTTAAGCCACGCCCGCTAGAGACCACTACCATGCGCAGTGCCAACCTAACAACCCTGAGAAGAGGAGAGTTGCCATTCTAGAAGAAAACAATGGCTTCTAGAATATTACAGACTTTTCCGTGGTCACGCACGTCCCCCCCTTGTCCTTGTGTTAAACTCTGTGATCCCCTCCCATGGATCCTGTCTCCCCTGTTCATCGAGTTTATG